>WBMV01003662.1:8197-31347 GCA_013396655.1 Campylorhamphus procurvoides | reverse complement strand
CGGTGCCGGGAGCGGACGGGGCGGCACAGCCGGTGACGTCACGGCCCAGGGAGGGTCTCCCCGCAGGCCTGAGGGGCCTTCTGTGGGCAGGGAGCAGAAAATGTGCATATACCGGGTTTCAGCGGCCCCGAAGGAGACACAGACTTCTAATATTCTTTCTAAAAGTCAAATTTAGCACTGTCTTATTAATTGCATTGTTAGCACTGGCTTTACGTTTTCCTCGTATTTTGTAATGAAGTGCAAACGTGATGTCAGGACCAAAAAACGGGTGAGGAGGTTAAAATGGATTGGTTTTCCTTCAGTTTCTTTTCAGTTTTGAGTCTCCGAGTTGTGTGTTCACTAGGGCTTTTTGTGGTGCCATAAATGTTGAAATACATTAAATATTTCTCTTGCTACCATCACAGTAAGAAAGGAGGCATTAAACTGAAGGCATGGTAACACAGCAGTGTTTCAGGCATTACACAGGGTAGCTGCAGCAAAACAGTAACACCTTTGAAGCGGAGCACGCTTCCACCCACTTGCGTTTTTTTCTCCCTGCTCTTCTTAAATCACCTTTATGCAAATCTCCACAAGTTTTTTTTCCATTTTTCTTCCTGTGCCTTCACAGTTTCAGAAGGTTTCTTTCCAAAGCACCTTTAAAAACAAACAAACGAACTGAATTCTTACGATGGCACAGAACTGAGCTACTGGGCTGGTTGCACTAATTTCTTCAATTGCTTTTTAGGCACAATCTTTCAACAAGGCATTAGCCCCCTGATACATGATTGAGATTATAGAAAGAAGTGAAATTACTGTCTGAAGCAAAATTCAGTTGAACACCTTTGCATTGCACAAATTTTCCAGCATTCACCCCTTTTGATTTCATTACAAGCAACACTGGTAGTAATCTAAGCATTGTTCATTGCCCTATTCAGTTCTTTCTTTAAACTGTCAAAAGTCACGTAACTCCAGTGACCCATTTCAGTTTAACTGCACTTTTGACATGACCACCCTGTGCCAGTCCCTTTACAGTCACAATTGCATGTCACTTAAATAGTGAACTTGCCCACCTGTTGCACATATGTTATGGTTTAATTTAACATTAAAAAAAAATGGACCCCGATGGCGAATTTCATAGGTATTACAGAGATCTTTATATACAATGACAGGCCAGGTGTACCCCACTTCAGCTGTACCATCTGCTATCTTCCCTTGGCAATACTTTTATCATGTCCCTTTACACATGAGCTACTTGGTAAAAGTCCAGATCTTGCAAATTGTTTCCGTTGGAAAGTAACCTATTTGTTTTCAGGAAAGAGTTTGCTAATGCCCTGAACACAAAAAAAGTTGGCAGAAGGCAGTTTCTTTACTTACAATTCCAAGTTTCTATTGAGTTGCAATTCTTTCCCAGAGGTTCCTGAATTACTTTCTTTACAACCTTTCTCCACCTCTCCATGTTTTTTGTTCTAAATGGAGTTTTAGAAGATATGCTATGCACAGATGTCATAGTGGTCTTAAAACTTACTTGCTTTTGATTGTTAATTACTAGTTCTCCAGTTATCAAAATGTGGAAAGGAGTATAGATTGCTCCATACACTTAACTGGATAAGGAATGTGTAGTGGCAGACAAGCAGGTTTTCTCCCCTGCTGCAGGGCAGTATTTGCTGCTGTCAAAAGCTGAGATAGGTTATAGCAATAGGCTAATAACTGTTCAAACAACATCTCACAGGAACACCCTTCTGTTGTCTGGGTATGTCTGCATGTATTTTCTCAAGATACTTGATTTAAATGATTTTACAACCCCAGTGCTGCATTTATTTTGTAAAATTGCATAACTTCTTAGAATGTCATACAAAGCAGTCTTAGACTTCTGAAATAAATTACTTGTTGTAATAAGAATTCTTTGACTTTTTCAAATGCAGAACAGTAGCAGCCAATCATCTAAAATTTTCTGGTTCCATAGTGCAAATCCACATCTTTTAAGAATATCTGATCATGATACTATTTTTCCTTTCACTGCCCACTTTCCTTGCTTTAGTTAGTACAGGATCTGGCACATGTTCCCCTTTTCTCACTTTCCACCAAGTTTATTCTCTTTCCCCACGTAAAGACTCATTATAAGCTGCCAGTTTTTGGATCAAACAGCAGTTGCATGTCCTAGTCTAGAAAGCAGCGGAAAAACATTCAGTTCAACAGGTGAAAGGGACTGCGGCTTTTAAAATAACAATACAGCTTGGTGAACAAAGGCAAGGTTCTGAAGACAAAAGGTGTTCAGCCATTGATTTTATGACTAAGGATATATTTTAGCAGAGATGAAACATGTAGAAGCTGCAAGCCGTTAAGAATTATCCAATGGAATACACAGATTCAAGACTGAAAAAAAAGACATCCCAGAAACAAGAGGTGTTGCAGTTATTTGCAGCGATTGGTGTAGAATAGGAAAAAAAAACCTTTAGAGGAAAACAAACTTCAATAGCTGGCACAAAACAGGCCTTTAAGTCTTACCTCTCAAACTAGATGGGCACTTGCCTATGGAACTTCTGCTAGAGTTACTAATTCTCTGAATACTTGAGATTTTACTCCAGTACTATTTACCTTAATTTTTACCTTCTGTGGAGGGAATCATATGGTAGTAAATTATAGTGAAACTTAATTTTATCTTTAATAAATGCTTATTTGATATTCAGCAGGGCTGCTTTTTTTTTTTATATTTGTAGGGAGACATCTGAGAGACCATCAATTACTATTTTGAGAAAATTTATTCATGTGTGTAATTTTCTATACATCATAGAGTCATAGAATCATAAAGCAGTTTGAGTTTGAAGGGACGTTGAAGATCATCGAGTTCCAACCTCACTGCAATGGATGGGAACACCTTCCACTAGAGCAGGTTATTCAGAGCTCCATCCAACCTGGCCTTGAACAGTTCCAGGGATGGGGCATCCCAGCTTCCCTGGGCAACCTGTTCCAGTGCTTCACTTCCTTCACAGTAAAGAATGTCTTCCTAATGTGTAATCTAAACCTACTCTCCATCAGTTAAAGCCTATAGCTTTATTCATGTACACTGTTGTGGGAAACTGCAGCGGGCCTGCAGATCCCTTGATGAAGCAAGAGGAGTTTGACCTTGGCCAGATTGTTGTATACCCGTGAAGATAAACAACTTGCAGAGACAGAGAACCCATGAGAAGCACAAGATAAGAAACCTGGATGAGTTTGTACAGAGACAATATTTTGTAACTGTGGCCAATAGGTGATTGTTTGTGTGTAATGTGGACCAATAATGTTAGTGCACACACATTTAGGAAATACATAAAAGTAGCTGTGTGGAAAAAAAAAATTAAAAAGTTTCACTTTTATCTGTTCGGGATCTTCCCCTGCTTTTTGTCAAGTCCGTCCCAGTGACGACACACTGTAGTGGGTACATAATACATATTGCATTAAAAATTTGAACAAGTTTTCTGTGAGGCTGATTTCTGACGTACGAGATTTCCTCTCTGCTTTTCCAGTAAGGCTAAGCATTGTATGTTCTCGTTCATCCCTCCACAACTACCAGTTGTCTTAAGTGTTCTTTCAGCCAAGAACTGTAGACATAGAGACTGGCAGTGTGCCTTTTTGATGGGATTGCTGGATTGTAGGGCTGTTCTGTTGAATACCAGAGCACAGAACCAAGAGATCTTCAGGTGACCACTATACAGAAATAAGTAAATTGTTTCTTAATCACTATTCTAAATAAAATGTAAAGAAAGACTAAGGAAAAACACAATAAAATAATTTATGAAGTATATACAATATGTCATTCTGAAAAACAAAAATCAAATTACAGACCTTAAAAGATTAAAATTTTGAATTTGATATTGCTAATGATCCTCCAGGCTGTTGGAGAAGAAATCTTATTAAACAACACATGCTTTAGTTTGATTTCATCTGTCTTGGACAAATGTAACAAGGACTATGCATGCCATTCTGATCTTTCTCAGTATAATTCTTGATCATGATCTAGGTTTGATGAAAGTACAATTAAATAATTATGATTTGGGTTTATATATATTATATATTTATTGCACTCATATATACAAAACATACACAAAAGTGGTGTTTCCAAATCAATTTTTGAGAAATTTCACCCATCCTCTGTCTCCAGCCTTCTGCTATTGGAGACACTCGTGTGACTGTCTCCCATTTTTTCTACCTTAAAACTGTTCTGCTAAATCTCCTCCTCCAGTTTTACTAATAATCTCAGTGTGGTGCAATACCTCTGGAAAATCCCTTCCACATTTTATTCAGCCTATTTTATCCCCTCAGAATTTGTTATTATTCCAGGCCCACAGATGCCCTTCTCGTTTTTTTCCCTGTTCTTATGTAGAGGTACTGAACTGGCTAACCTCGAGTTATACATTACCATGTTTGCAGGCTGAACGAGGGGAACGTCTGCAGCTATGCATCACTAACATTATATGATGTGGGAGTGCTCGTAGGGATGCTGGCTGCGCACCACTGAGCTCTGCAGTATATCCGTTCTCAGCCTTGGTGTCCTGCTGACACAGTGCTCTGTTCCCACGTCTCCTCGAGGAGAGAGGTTGGGTATGCAGGGAGACGTGTAGTCGCATGGTTCAGTCCCAGCCTTAGCTACAACAGATACATGTCCCTGGGTGCATGCCTCTGCTGTTGCCACAGTATACAAATAAAATAGAAAGAGGAGAGGACAGGAGAGACCTGCACACCTTCAAGAGAGGCAAGGAAGAGGATCCAATGAAATACAGACCCATCAGCCTCACTTTCTTTCCCAGGAAGGTTATGGAACATGTCCTTATAGAAGCCTAGAAGCACATGGAAAAGGAGGGACTGTGTGTGACCCAACTTGGATTTACCAAGGTCAAGCTATGTCTGACCAATATGATAGCACAAGAGATGATGGCTTCAGTGAATGAAGGGAGAGAAACAGATGTAATTTATGTTGTTAAGTCCTGCATTTGGGATGTAAACGCACTGGTAGAGGGTGGGGGGTCAATTGGCAAGAAAGAGGCTTTGCAGAATGGACACTGGGGACAAATTAAATTGAAAGATTGCATCAGAAAGAGAGCAAGCAATGGGTCAAGGGACATGATTGCAGAACTTATCTGGAGTACTGTGTCCAGTTTTAAGTTCCCCAGTACATTAAAATACTGACAAACTGAGATGAACCCTGGTGGAGGGTCCCGGAGATAATTAGAGGCTTGAAGCATATAGCAAACTGTGCTTCTTCACCCTTTAGGTGAGGCCAAGGAGGAAAATTTCCTGCTGTCCCAGCTACCTAGCAGGTGGATGTAGAAAGGACCAGACAGACTCTCTTGGAGATCACAGTGAAAAAATGTGAGAAACAGGAAGTTGCATCCATGAGAATTCTGACCAGCTCCCAGAGGAAGAGTAATCATCTGGAAGGCAGGGATTTCGAAGGAGCTATCATCTCCATCCTTGAAGATATTCAACACTTGACTATACAGGCTCCTAAATGACATGATCTAATTGTGAAGTTACCCCTGCTCTGAGCATGGGGTTGGATTAGATCACCTCCTAATGATTTTGTCCAGTCTAATTTACTCTGTCTCCTAAATGGCACAATTAGGGGTTTTCCTTCAAAAACATCTTCATGCTTCAGCCCAATAGTATATGATTATTCTAATTCCCTTCCTGGATGTGGCTCAGAACCACTTCCAAGGGGAAGGGCTTGTAATTTAAAAGAACTTACTAAGACCCAAGTTCAAAGTAGCATAAATACCTGGTGGTGCTGGAAGACAACTGAGACAGGAACATAAACATCAAGTGCCATTGAATAATACTTTCTTCCGGTGAATAAAATCAGATACCAATTCAGGAAGTCTGGAAGGGAATTTTGAGAAGTACACAAATGAAGTGGAAATGATCAAGAATTTCTGAACAGGGAAAATGGGAACAAAATAAGGAAGTCAAGAACCGGAGGTAAAGATTCACAAGGAATGAAATAAGCCTCACGCAGATGGCTAATAGACAACTGAATGAAGCCTGAGGATGGGAGAAGTAAAAAAGGTCAAGTCAGGTTTGTGACTGAACACAAATGTGGGGAAGTTTGCATGCTACCAGGATAACCTCCTTAAAAACATAAAGTGATTGGATCTTATAAAATTGACAGATTAGATTAAAATGGGAAACAGCTAAGTCTGCCCATTAGCAAAATTCTGTCTGGATAAAGACAATAAAGACATAGTGAAGAAACATTCCACATGGGGAGGTCTGAGGTAGCGTCCGAGAGCATCAAGGCTGCATAGCCCCTACGAGGAACTCCCAGTTAGAAGGGAGGGAGAATTAAGAATCCTGCCATACAAAATTATGGAGAGAAAGGTAGCCCATCGCTGGGATAGGGGGGCTGTGTTACTGTATGATTGTACTCGCAGTATGAGGGAACCCCTTCATGGTTTTGCACATATGCTATGTCCCCATTGTCTTTATGTGCTTTTATTATGATGAACTGAAAGTTGTTATAGAGCGGGATTGAAATTTTAAAGGCAAGTTCAGGGTTTGCATGCCCTACCTAATGACACACGGATTTACTGGGGAATGGAAGAAGGCAAACTGTAGATAACTTCCTACTAGTACAATGAAATGTATGACAATGCTGAAGTGGCACTGTCCTGTTCAGATCAGTATCACAACCACGGTCCTATGGATTAAGAAGAAAAATCTATCACCTTCAATTCTTTCTCCTCCAAAGCCCAAATGTAATTCAAGTTCTGTCTTCTTCAGCAAGATTTGATGATGAAGTATTGTCATGCGCAATTTTATATGAAGGGTAAGGATCTACTACTGCTGTTACTCTACCAATAAAATGGAATTAAGACTTCAGCCCACTAGAAAATACCCTTCCCATACATTTAAGTTTTGTTACATTGACACAGGTTACATGTAGTGTTTGAGACTGAATGTCTTCTACTATTGAAGTATTTCTGTCTTGAGCATTCCTATGTATCGAAACACTGTGGTATCTGGTTTTCTTCAGCTACACTTTAAGAGTTCTCATTTGAATCAGAAATTGAAACTGGGAACTCGATCTCCTGGCACTGTCCTTATCGTTTCTTGTCAGACCACTGTTTAATCACTATTACCTCACAAAGAGGCTTTGCACTGATAAGGAACTTGTGTTGTTATTGAGATAATTATCAATGTATTAGAACCATACATATCAAAATTAACAGCATTCACACAGGCAATCATCAAGAGGACAATAATGCCTAATAAGACTTGCTGTAGTTACCCGTAGCATAAATCTGTATAAAAAAAAAAATCAGGTTAAAATTATCAATGTTTGCTACACATTACGAGCAGGGCACGTTGAGAGAAATACTTTTACCTGATACTTTGAACTATTGCACTTGAAGTTAGGTGAGACTTACTTAATCTACCTGTAGATGCCAACACTGTGAATGGAATTTGCTATCCTATGCTGCCTTTACAGACTGTGCTCTCACCTTTAGAGAACTCTTAATCTAATCTATTTTTTGTATCTCCCTTAGTATACAAGACATATGCCTGAGAAGCACAAAATTCCTTTCACTGAGTCTAAAGGAAACCTCTACTTGCATGTAAAAATCTGTATTTTATTTAGGTGACTCCATTCCAGCTATTGATAAAACCCACCGAATTTCAGCTGGATTTTAAGATCTCAATTCAAGTTGTGAAGTGTAACTATTTTTTCTTTTTTTTGTTACTGTGGGCTGACAGAAATTACTTCTTTAATGATAACAGCAAAATCCCAGGAAATGTAAAATACTGTTTTGAATACTATCTCTCAGTAATTATTTAAATCATGTTGCACATATAAGAAAGTAAAATTAAAACCCCATTATGCTGCAGTCAAGTACTCAGAAGCTTGTAAAACCATAAAGGTCTATGAACCCTCAGTCTGGCCCTCTCAAATACATTTATTCAATAACACAAGATTTTTACCCCATCTCACTTGTAAGGATAAACAATGTTCACATGAATGAGCAGTGCTTTATTACTTTTCTTATGGCCAAATATCTTAAGTCTAACCTAGCATTCATCCTCAATACAGAATTACACATTTGCTCACTGTTTCTTATACAATAATGCAGATTGGTCTGATTACTTCAGAAATTACTGCTTATTACTTATGTGAGGACTGGAATGAATGTTTGTGCATGGAGAACTGAAGACCAGAAAGATTAACAATCAGAAGTATTAATGAGTTTTGAGTACTAAGTCTGAAATGGTTCAGGACTGTTAAACATGTAGTTCTACATAATTTCATATATAACTACAGTATTTACTGGCTTAAGTTAAAACTGACTGTTTAGAGCTTCTGAGAATCAGATTCAAGAAAATCATATTTAATTTTATACCTGATTTTGGATAACCAGTAATGAAGTGCCCTGTTTGACTATCTTTTCTCAGGATTATTTGGGCACCACATACAGAACAATATAGGTAACTCATCAGTATTTTTGTTGCAGTAATTGCAAGATCATAATCTTTCTCTCATCCCATTTTCCATAAATATTTCTGCTACATGCTAAGGAATTCCGTAAATACTACCACCATTTACAAAACACGTTACACAAGCCATTATGTCCACAGCACAAAAGAGTCTAGCAGATGACAAGAATGTGCTACCATATGATTAGGTACTGCTACAACATGTCTCTTGAAAAAGACAAATCCATTACATTATCATTCTATGCATCCAAAATTATATGTGACATTAAAGCCTGTCTTCCATGCCATGCTTTTGCTTTATGACACAGTAATTAAGCTTTTCTTCCCTTGAATTTTTAAATTCATATATATTACATAGATTTTTATTCAACTTGCTTGACATACTTCCATCTGCTATCTTATCTTCAAATTTTGTGTTAACATTTTAGTCCCTAAAGCTACTGGTATTGTTAGACAGAAGAGGAAGAGAGATTCTGTTCCTTAGAGGCAGGTCTAAACATGGAAGCAATTCAGAAGTTGTCTTGATCTTTGCTTTAAACAGACATTCATTATGCAAATTTTTCCTCTTCAGGAACCTGTTTACTGTGATCAACTAAAGTCAAGCCTAGTATCAAGTTTAGAGTTCAAAAGAATCAAACTCACATCACCAATACATTAAGAGCTCTTAACCTAATCATAGTCCTTCTTACTCATGTGAATTCTGTAGAGACAAGAGCAAAATCTGATCTTATGTACAGAAATTGCATTAATAATTGTAAGTAAAAAAATTCCAAGCATGTTACTGTTAGCTCTTTTCGATTCCTCCTAGTTTCATGACTGACCAAATCATTATTTTTAACTTGATTTGGATATTAATCTGTGTTAAACCAGTATTTACAGCAGTTTGCTGTACTGCTGTTACAGAATTTTTGTAACTTTTGTCTTTGCTCTTGTTTCTATTATCTAGTCCATCTTGACAATAGAAACATTGATGACTTTGGATGTCATTCCAAAAAAAGAGATCTTATTTCCTCAGTCATATGAAGCTATAGTCCATTAAAGAAAATACCATTTAAACAAAGTTTAACTTCCAAAGGAAAGCTGATTTAAAGTTCATTTGACTACTTTACAGACTAAGCTGTATTAGATTCCTTCAAGCATTTTTAAATCATAGTGAGTGTTCTTGATCATGAGACTACAGCTTTTTCAGAAGCAATCCTTCAGAAGTCCCATTTGATGATTCTACGATCCCACCTCATTGTTTCGAAAGCAAGAGATGTTTTACCAGTTTGAGACCTGGGCCTGAGCTGATGATCACCAGTGAGAACAGCACCTCAAGCTGGCTAAGAGCACCTTCCAGTTCTCATCAGCAAGTTTGGTAACCACTCTCAAAACTCAGGATCTTGCTCACAGAATTTTTGGGATATCTTCTGTTTGGACATACCTTCAGTTTTGAAAAATGAAGCATTATAGCATTATATCATGTTTTTAAATTGAATTCCAATGCTACTGATAGAAGTATTCTCCAAGCATTACTGATGCATATATTCTTCTGCCTTTGCTGCAAAAACAGCTTCAAGAACATTAAGCAAGTAACCTATTTTAGTACGGGGGACAGCAAGTCACAAGTAACCTACATAAAGAAAAACTGTACTTTCTATCATTAATTTTTGTCCACATTTATTTATGAGTAAAACAAACAGCAAACATTACAGCAATGGGGACATTCAGGCCCAGATGTTAAAAAAAAAAAAAAAAAAGAGAGATAGGAAAAGAAAACAGATGCCTGACTAGATTCTGAATTTAGGCACCTCAAGATTGCGGACAAAGTACATAAAAATAAGTGGAAGTGATAAGCATTTCAGCAAAGTTTGTAAGTGCATTTCAGTATTTATTTAGATGTTTTAAGCTCTCGCACTAGATTTTACAAGCTGGTGAACACTGGCAAAAGTATTTCTCCCACAGAACTATAACCACACATTCCCAAGACAGTATAAATATATGGTTTAACTAACATTAATACACATCACCATTTTATCAATTACATAATAAAACAAATTATCAAGTATCCAAATATTAAGTTACGCAGCTTGAAAGGCATACAAAATATTACAGAGGTCTGCCCAAGTCATAGCAGAAACTCAAGGAGGAAAAAGAAAAAAAAGAAAAAAAAAATCACACTTTCAACAAAGCAATAGTTGGTAAACAACTCTCAATAAGTACAGTAAAAGAAAACTACAAGATTTTTCAGAAATTTTCTGATTAAGAATTTTTAGCTACAATAACAAAGCATTTCTACTTTTTAAAAAAATATTTACTAAAGTAAAGGGCATATTCTATACTTCCTGCACAAGACAAAGGCAACATTTTACTAGGAATATTAAATAGCCCCTCCCAACCTTTTCAGGCCCTCTGTTAAGTTGCACATGAAGTGCCAACAATAATTTTACTGTAAGGCTTTTTGTCTGGAGACATTAAAGACTTGTGTGCTTCTGTACAATTTAGAAGATCTTCTACATGAAAGAATCAGGTGTAATGACTTGTAAAATGGAGAGGTCTGCAGATAACAGAAAAGTACAGACGCAAGGGTAAACAGTTGCTGTCATTCAGCGTATGAAAAAGACAGACTGTGCAAATCCTGATAATTCTAGTGCGATTGTGGGAGACAAAACACAGAGTGAGCAGGCAAGACTACTTTAGAGGCCGTATTCTTTAATACTGAAATGACTGTAGAAAAACAGATAGTAAGGTCCAGATAAGATGGTAGTTCTCACATCATCAGAACTATGCTCATTTTAAGGAAAAAAAGATAGCTGATATGCTGGGTGTTTTGGCACCTAATCTCTCTACAGATTGATTCAATTTAGTACCCCAATTTTTAGCAGTTGAAACTAGGTGGGTAAGACTCAATGGCATGATTAAAGGATATTTGAGCTGGTAATCAATGAACAAGGAGACAGCTCAGAAACAGGGAACAGCAGAAACATTTACTAGGTCTCCAAACAGATGGATATTTACCTAAACATAGAAGTTGCATCTCTACTGAGCCTTTAGCCTATTACATACTCCTAAGGAAGCTTCCTTTACTACTAAAAAATATCAGACTGATGTCTTTGGCATGCAGTCTGCTTAACTCTAGTTTCCATCCTTTATTCCCAAAGAAGTACTATAGGCTGTTGAGCTTTACTGAATACAACAATTATTTCGGTGACCATTGGAGTCTTTAAAGCGCAGACGCATCTTGGGGCGGTATTTCTCCAAGTACAGAAGTTGCTTGCTGTTGAAAGCTCCACGTCGCTTCCTAGATGGAGGAAAACATATTTTGAACAGAACATCAATCTCCTGCCCAGTGAAATAATATCACCAACCAAAGAAAAATATTTTTAGGTCACTTAAAAAAGCCACCTTTAAGTCAAGGCTGTAACCAAAATAGGGATAATTCAAAGTTCAGTGCCAGGAAAGAGGGTGGTAGCTTCCTTTCACAAATACCTCATTGGACCATATGCTCAAAGGAGTACATAGCATTTTAAACAGTGTTCTACCTCTGACAGGTAAAACCCAGAAACTTTACTGCATTAAGAAAGCACATAAACATTTTAAGTCCCCATAATAAGAAGCTGCACAGAAACTGAGCTTCATTTTCTCAAACCATAAGGACGTGGAAAAAAAGGTACTCATGGATGGACTGTTTAGCATATGTGCTAGGCTTCCTCTTCCTCACTTTATATACAACCAGTACAAGGTAAATTTAATTCTTCAAACACTTTGCAATTATGCAAGAAGTATTTTGGTATTGTTTGTAATAGCTGCAGCTTCTTTTAAATAGTCAAAAGCCGCAAAATTAAGACATTGTGACTAAAACTGTTTTCATCCAACTTACATACAATTATTAAAAAAATACAAGTAAATATTTGTCTTCAGTAGGCTACCAGAAAAGACTAGGAAGAACTTTTTGGCACACTTTGGTCTAATACAGAATAAAGAATCCACCACTGTGAATCAAGGTGAATTCCAAAAGTATTCTGCCTCTCATATGTAAAATAAATAAAGAGAAATCTGAGCTAACGAAGTTAGGGGTTTTGGTGGTGGTTGGGTGTTTTCCAACCTCAAATGATTATGTACAGATTCCTGTTTCCACTGGAATAGAAAATACCCATTCCACAGGCCAAGTCCTACAACACTGACTATATGCAGTACAAATTCAGATGTACTAAATTAAGTATCTTATCCATCAAAAAAAAAGAAAAAATCGAGGACAACAATAGCATTCAGAACTTCCTTTAGTGCTCAAGGATGTAGCAACATGTTAAATCTTGGAAACAGCTACATATTAGCTTCATACTTACTGTCTTATGAACTGCACTGCATCTTCATACTTCATTCCACATTCTATCAGTGCAAGAGCAACTAAGACTGGAGCTCTGGTTCAACAAAAAAAAAAATATTCAGTTTAGCTTTTGTCAATGCATAGTCAGAAAAAAGTTTACTTTACGCGGTTCTCTCTTCTGTCCTGTGTAACTGATGTGTCCTCTCTAGGAAAGCAAAAGAGGCAGAAGGTATTTCTGGATTAACTGAGCCATTATATCACCTCCTTTTGAGTTACCCACTCTCATTAAGATAGGAGTTTAAATTAACCCTGGTCAACCTTAGCTTTGTTCATCTGACTTTAGGTACAGGAGAGTACAATAGGAGAAAATGAAAGTAATCTTCAACCATTTGTTTCATTGCAGTTGATTATGAGGAAGTTGCATATGGTTTTCTATTCCCCACAGTGAAGCATTCTTAGAAGCAGTCAGGATGCCAAATCAGAAACCAGAAGAGGGGTCAGGTTCAACAGGAGTTGACAAAACCTAGTAGTCTCACAACTTTTAGAATAGATGAAATCCACAGGCTGCTGCACTTCCCTGAAGATTTCTTCACTTGCCAGTATTCTTCATCTGACAGAATACAGTTTTCAGTTCGGAAAGCTCGACAGAAATGAAACTCAAATAAATTAGCCATTTATAGCTAAAAAAAGAAAAAAAAAATCATGCCACATGAGCAGCAGAATTGTGCACTTAGTAGCAAGCTTAAGTGATTTTGTATGTTCAGGGATATAAGAAAAAACTTACATGATAGAAAGCTAGGATATTCTTTTCAACTAATTAACTGCCCAATTTTGAGGAAAACCCAACAGGTATCACTCTAAGTAGCAGATAGATTAAGGCTAGTTTTCCTGACACCATTTAAGGACAGGTTTCGGGCCCAGGAAGAATGCAGATGATCCAATATGGATTAAAGCAAGACTCCCCTTTATTAAAGACAAGTACTATACTTATAGTATTTCAAACAAGACGTGCCTTAAGATCATTGGCACGGCACACACATAACAATCACTTATTGGTTATTATCAGAAGGCGACTAATTGTATGACCTCATCTAAGTTCTCAGGGCCTGCAAGGTTGTTTAGCTTACAGCACCCATCTGCTAACCTTGGTAAAACGACTCCTTTTTGCTTTCCCACGAGAAAGCATCCCTACAATAGATGACTTTGGTTTTGGTAACATTCATAACTACAGCCAACTTTGTTACATGTGAAGCCATAATGCAGTGAATAAGCCAGGCTTATGGACAGCAAGACCAGAAACCTCCATTTTAGATACTGCTGAAATAGAGATGAAGAGGAAGCAGGCAAGTCACTAAAAAACAAATCCATTAGGAAAAAAAGAAAACAGCAAGACAAAATGGGACCAATGGGACACTTATCAATGTGCTTGGTACAACAATATATTTGTTTAGTTAATTCACTAGACTTTGTGAGAGCTGTGATTGTAGCATCATCTGTTGACCAAAAGGCCTTACCATATACATACAACAGTTTCCTGCCATCTTTAACTACTTTTAAGTGTGAGGTCATTCCAATACTGGATATGTGACTATTTTAGATTTGCCTCAAATAAACTTCTGTACTAGATCTTAACAAGTCTGACCAGGAATTCAATAGATCTTTAAATTTCACGCACCTTCCAAGACCAGCAACACAGTGTACAGCAATACAACAACCAGGTTCTTCACGAAATTTAAGTTTAAGGAGGTTTAACCAATCATCAACAATCTGGTTGGATGGTGGAGCACCGTCATCAAAGGGCCAATCCTAGAATACAGGATGACAAATACATAAAGATAGAATTCTTTTCGCTTGTAAGATGTGTGCATAGGCAAAAAAATGAGGGGACAAAATGGGTGAAGTGCTGACAGCTGAGGAAGCCACTCAATCTTACAATTTTCTAATAATATAACTATAGCAATATTACTAATACATTCCTCCAATCAGTTTTCATTGAGCATATGATTTAGCTCAAAACTGAAATTTTTTCCTGACAAGAAACAATGACTGCACAGCTTCTTCCTCCATCAGCTGATGGACTATGCTCAGAGAAGTTAATAAGGTGGTACCAAAAGAATTATTTTTTTGGGAAGGGTTGGGTTGGGGAGGGGAATGGGTTGTTTAAAACTCTGCTTTTACACTACTTACCAAAACCTGAATGCCTTCTTTTTCCACCGGAGCAGTGTCATAAGTAGCTTCACACACTCTTACCACTGTGGTAACACCATATTTCTTAAGTTCCTAAGGAGTGAAAACAAAATTGCTGTAGCAATAAACTAGCTTCATTTAATTTTCTTCAGTAAGTTTACTCAGTACCTCTTTCAACAATTTTCAGTAAGTAACCTCAATAGAAATGCTTGCCACTCTGCGAAGGACACCAAAAACTGAAGTAACTAAAAACCTGTGTGCTAATGCCAGATAGCTTTAAGCTCTTCTGCAAACATAGTCTTATCTGCAGACCAAGTTTTGTTATGTTGGACCAGACTTTTTTTAATTTAAAATCAGATGCAGCTAAATATTGATTAATCGATTAGTCCATCGCTAAAAGATCATTCCTCTTAAAGGAACAGGAAGCTTCCTAGTTTGCAAAGCTACATTCTTCAGTAAAAGTATTCTGAGCAAGGTTTACATCTTCCCTTTGTCTTTCTCTCTGCTTAAAACAACAGGTTTGTAAGATCATTTACTGATAAGAATTATGAGCACAGGACAATAAATTATTCCAGATCCTGAGCTGTAACTAGAGCATAACAAAATTTAGCTTTCCATTTTGCTGTTACCCAAGAAAGCACTCACTCTTCATTACTCCTGCAACACCATGTCATTCACGTTGTAACTATCACAGTAATGACTGAAGCAGAGCCTAAGCACACTTTATCTAACTGTGAGGGTATAAAGGCATCAAATGTTATACCACTGTGTTTCCTGTAAATTATCCCACACCAAATGCAGAACTGAGCTATAATACATCTTAAATCTTGCTAATGAGGACTTTGCAAACTCCGACCTTACCAGAAGTCACTTTGCAGGAACAAGTAGCATACAAGCATACGCTTTATACACCTGTGTGCTTTATAGTTCCAACATGCTGGACACCAGGTTTATATGATAAATTTGCTACTAGCAAAATACGCCAAGCCACCTCACTTTAGTCAGTAAACAATTTCAGTACGTACCAAAACACCAAGTAGTTTCAGCAGATCTGGATGCAGAGTAAGCCTGCTGGTGCAAATTTCACTCAAGTAGACACTATGACACAGAGGATCCTCCTAAGCTACATTAAAACCATGATCTGCTAATACTGAAGGAAGCTAGGCAGTTAGAGCGTATCACAAGCCTGTTATTTGTTCCTAAGGTTCTGTCCCACAACATATAGTGAATTATTCCCTTTTTCATCACTATGCAAGGAAGTATTACACGACTTCAGTCTAATCTGAATTCAAGTTCATACCACTAGCAGATATTTGTACTGCTCTGCCAAATAACTCATGTTTTCAGATCTCAGCAATGTACTTAATGTACCATGTACTACACAGTGTAACTATTACTCGGCTTAACTCTCAGAATTACATTTGTTAAGGCTAAAGTATATCTGAAAAGATTTGTCTGTACGTCTTTAAAGCACAGCATCAGTATTTGAAAAAAGTCAATATACAATTTCACTAACTCCTCATATGGCTTTCCCAGCAGTCATTAACTAGTAAAAAAAGAAACTGTAAATACAGAATGCTATTCAGGCGTTAAAAAAATACATCAGTAAGAATTCTGACCTGGCCTTACCTCTATAAATTTGTTTAAGGTTGCATTGGTTGGATTGTGTGTGATCAGGAATCTCATGTTCTTGTAGGTGATTTCCACAGGAGCTGGGCGGTTCATTCGGGCCATATTGATTTAGTTAAACATGCAACAAGATTATGAAAGGATTAAAAAAAAAATCTAATACAGAAGTGATGTAGAGAAACTGAAGTCTACTTCACTATACTCCACGTGAAATTCTCAGTGCTTAGAAGTATGAAGTTGGGAGCAATGGGAAATGAAATGAACCTCCTAACAAGAAGCAGCAATTCTTGAATCCAGTAATACTGAGGCAAAAAAAAGGCAGTGCACTGAGGTTTACCCCATCCAGGTCTGAATTCTGTTGTTAAATGCTCTGCCAATTTCAATTCAACACTTCTTATCCTGGTCAACCACTCTTAGGGGGGCTTCTTGGTGGAGTAGTAATGAATTTCTACAGTTCACTTGTCTGCATAGAGGTCGTGCTGTGCCTGGCAGTAGTCTCCACTGCCCTTCAGAAACTCCATAAATGTGTGACCAAGAACACCACAGAACTGCTATAAAGAGAGGGAGAGGAAAAAAAAAAAGGGCATAATGAGCAGAGGTGAAACAAGAGTATTTTTAAGACATCAAGCATTATAAAATGAAAAAAGAAAAACATAGCAACTATGCTGTTTCATGAAGTTTATTTTTTATTCCAAGAATTAGGTTTGTGTAAGAATCCCATTACCCTTCTAAGCAAGGATTACCTGAAAATAAATACATTTACTTAATACAAACTTTCCATACAGAGTCGTTTCAACACCAAAACCTGAAATGTATTAAAATATCAATTCAGATGTGCTAAACATAGCAACAAGTTTTAAGAATCCCAGTATTTATATAAAGCATAGTTTTTGCAGGATACCTATACAACTGCCCTTTCTATTCTGAATTGAGACACATCACATCATCTACTAAAGTTACAGTGACTTTAAGTAGTCCTATGAAAGCAAGGATGAGTTTCCTTGAATATTCAAGCTCAGCATTGAACAATGTTTAATGTTTGAACAAAACTATCAGTCTCTACTTAGATGATCACTTCTCTTAATCATTAAAAACTTACTTTGCATGTAAGCATTAATTCACATACAGAACAGTCAGTAGGGAAAAAAAAGTGTATAAATCCACCTGATTCAAACAGGACACCACGACAGCAAATGCAGTCTTTGTGGCCTAACAACAAAAAATGAACTTTTGAACATACTTTGAGACTTTCAAAGCACACAGATTTCTAACTAAGAAATATTTCACATACTAAAGACTGAAGACCAATGGCAATCTTCATATGCTTTTAACTGTCTTTTTACACCAGGACTTTATTAATTTACCAAGACAGCAGTAACTGTAGTTAAAGCCATACATGAGCAAATTTCTCAAACAGGTTATTCCTGTCCAGTAGTAAGCTGTTTAGCCATGGTTAAATTTATATATATAATTACCGAAAGATGCAACCAGGAATTAAGATAGCAAATGAACAGCTCTGAGTTGGGTATTCATTTGCAGATGTTGCAAATGATCCACCGAGATATGCTTTTATGCACTGTGGAACCCTTAGAGCAAAGGAGTTAGTTTTGTGCCCAGCCGCAGTATCAGTGCTGCTGCTGATACCTGCCTAGGGAACAGAAGGGAAGATGACAGGAGTTCTGTTTCCCAAGAGAGATACAAGTTGAACCACATGCCCATTAAATATATTAGGTACTACAGAGAAACATAATTTTTCCTACAAATATTTAGCAGAAAAATAAATTTATGTTGGTCAGTCAAATCATTTTCAAACAGCTTCCTTGTAAGAGTTTTAAGGCTGCATGACTTGTAAAAAACAAACAAAAAAACCACCACAAAAAAACCCTAACTTGCTAATAAATATGAGAATTAAGTTAATAGAAAGAAACTAAGATGACAATTTCACATGCACTTTGGTACCATTCTAGAGATAGTACCATTAGCTGGTAGTAAAAACTGTAGCATTAGGTTTGCCAGTTACTTGCAAAAAAGCTGCTTCAGTTTTATTTTTGGCAACTTGAGAGACAGCAAGAACTCTAAATATAATAGGCATGAAAAAGGAGTAAGAAGGATCCTCTGAAGTCAAAGGTCAAGAGAGTAACAGGAACCGGGAGAATTCAGGCTCGGAGGAACTCCAAGAATCATCATCTGACCACCAGCCACGCCCCAGCAGAGGGTGGCAGGTGTGCATTTAAAAGCCTCCTGGGACCAGACTTAGGAAACAGCTAAAATAGCAAATGAAAAAAAAAGGAACCTAAGATAACTTATTCAGAGTCGCTTTCAATTAGTTTAAGTAGGAGAACAGCAAAAGGGACAGGACAGCTTTAAGTAGATACACCTGCACAAGGTCTTGTGCTGCTTTTTGCACGCACTGGCAGATCTCTTGTTTATCTCTTCTTAAGACTGTTAAGAAGAATCATAGACAGTCCTTTTCCCTGGTAGAGGATGAGGGAGTGGAGGCTGTTGGAACCAAAAATGCTTGAAAACTGAACTTGAGGACCTAGAATGAGTCATTAGGGGAAAAACCTTTCAATCTGCAAAATGGAGATTTTTTGGGAAAAAAACAAGAGCAATTGGAAGCAGTTAACACATCGCCATACTAGGGCAGGTAGGAAGAAAGAAGTAACCAGGATTCATCCAGCTTTATAGGTAGGCTGCCCTTAGCATGCAAGCAGGAGTACTCAAGATACTAGACAAACTCGTTGTGAGGATAAGGAAAAGGGCAGGCAGCAAAGTATTAGTTAAGTAAAACATCCTACATTTTAGTGCAAGTTGCTAATCAAATCTGGAAACTGGGTACACGGTTCAAGTCCGTATACAAAGGTGAAACAAAGATTATGCAATGTTACACTTGAGTTCTATGTGTTATTAACGCTTACATAGGAATTACTTTTGTTAATTACTGACTCAACAGTCAGTATTAGACACATCAGCACCTTAATAATTCACACAACTAAGGACCTAACCAAGCATGTATTTAAGCCTCACTGTTTGCCTTGGCAACTGCTGCTGCCACACTATAAAGGAGCAAAGCTCACATTTCCCTTTGATGTGAATGCCATCACTTCTCACCAATGTTAGCAGGAAAGCTTCACATGCAGACCAACTCATTTAGGCAGCAACACAATGTACTATTCTAACACAGTTCTGCCAGCCTAGTTTAGTTCTGTTCTGGGAGTCAAATGAAACTTAAAAAACAAGTAGTACATGGACATGCTGTTTTGCATTATGGCTTTAAGCCACAGTACAAGGCTTTGCCCATCTTCAGCAAAAAGACCTGGAAGATGAGAAATCAGCTATAAAATAGTGTTGCAGTAATTAAGATGATCTCCAGCTTTGAGGGAACTCAAATGATGTCAGGAACTTTCAAGAGGGTTGGAAACACAGCTTTAAAGTTACTATATTGTCTCATACAGTTTTGATAAGTAAGCTATCAAAGAAGTCAAGACTACATGAAAGCATAAAGCTGTGTAAGTGAAACTCAAATGAATAGTGTTGTATGCAAAAGATTCTTTAACTAACATGAACTTATTGTCTGTGCCATTAAGTTGGATACTCCAGTATATTCTTTTCAATTTACACATAAGTTTTCCTTGAGGAAAATTAACACTGAAGGGTTTTGGAAAAAGAAGTGGCAGCTTCCGTCATAACAGAAAGTCAAACAATACTTAGATTGTTAGAGCAATCAAAATAAACCTAGAAAACAAAATTAAGGTTAATATGCTAGGGCCATGTATTAAGAGAAGGCAACCTATCCATTATAGGTTAAAGCAATGTTAGTTATGACTGTACAATCTACTATATGTTAGGAGAGATTAGAGAATAGTCTATTCAGATGGGAGGAAGACATCTTGAAAATAAAGGCTTAATTCATGCCCTTCTTTGGGACAGAAAGTTCAAGTATCTGTCTTCACTGATAAGCAGATTCACATGTATGTTAATTCATGGTTTGAAACAATTACTCGTGTCTGACAAAAACAACTTACAAAAGTAATCTATTAGATCATTACTGACATGGGGAGAGCAGAGAGCTGTAAGGTTATCCCATGTTGTTGACATCCTTATTCACAACCCTGTGGTATCTTGAAAAGCATGCAAACAAAAGCGCTTGTTTACACAGTCACATGACACTTTACCTTCAGAAGATAAGCAAGATGGTTCACAGTTGCTCAATCCACCTGCTCACAGACCAAAAACATTTACATCCAGAACCAACTATGTGGTCTCACATTCTCTGAAGCCAAGATCTGACACACACTCACCTACTGAAACCATAGGATCAAAACTAGAAAGCTAAAATAAGCTACATTTCATGACAATTTGAGAACACCTGCAAGGAAGTTCGATGTTCTAACTTACTACCCAAAAAAGTTACCAAATGACAGATGTTCCCGACTTCCTCTTACTACTGAAGGCTGAAATAGCAACTGCCACGGCAGTCAGGGAAGAGTGGGAGAGTAAGGGGTACAAACTGTGAAGCCATTATGCAAGATAGAGGCACACCTTCATCACTTGCTGTTGACAAGGTGTACCTCCTATCTACAGGGCACACAAAAGCCTGTGCTGTGAAACCCACAGTGATAATAACACTGTCCATTTTAGACCATGGAAAACAAACCATTGCCTAAAAACGTACACTCGTATCTCACTGATGGGAAGGGAAAATCCAAAGGTTTATCATAAATTTGTTGTGACATTCTATGTTAGAAGGATGTTCTTGTGGTTCAAATATGCAGTGAAGGGGGAAGAAATTATCTCAAAACTTCCTGTATAACAAGTCAATGCAACTGCTAGAGATGATGAAATTAAGGCCATGTGACTGGGTTCAAAGTTCTTCTGTGTGGACCACAAAAACAATATGCAAAGAAGGATTAGCAGATATCAGGGGAAAAAAAGACATCAGAGAACCCATTCCATCCCCTTGTCTAATGCTTCATCTTGAGTTTCTGAAAGTAAGTAATCTCAAAATGACTTACCACTGTCACTTCAATAGCAAACTACATAAACCCCATCGTTCTACGAAAATAGTATTCCATTATGTTTTAAGCAATAACAAGAGAAATTCAGGATACACACAAAAAGACAGTTATTGCTGTATTTCATCAACTTTAATAAAGCCATGAACACCTAATAGGAAGTTGTAACTGAGAAGCAAGTGGTAAGCAGTTATGGTTTAACGCATATCTCTTCTATTAATCCAATAGAGAGAGCTTTACTTTTTTAAAGAAGGTGAATATCTGCTGCTAGTTTACAGTTCAGTAATACCCTTATCTGGGTGTTCAGGTTAATGTTTAGAAGCAATCACAGTCAGCCTACACACTAGGATAGATCCAGCATTCTTACGTGGCATGTATTCTGTCAGAACAGGAAAGTTTCACTAGATAGAAGCTTTAAGGTAAGGCTAAATTCTATTTATTTACTGCCTTACTGACACATTTAGTTTCAGTAAGACAATGACACCCTTCTCCCTTGGCTCCTATTATATCTGTCACTGATTTTTCTTTTTCACTCTTACATCTTTCCTCTCATGGTTGTGCAATTTCTGTATTACTTCTTCCACATTTTCCCCCAAAATGACTCTGTCTTGCAGGAACAATTTCAAAACCCTTTGCTATTCCATCACTAGAATAATACGAGCGGCCATTTAAGTGTAATCTTCAGGTTTCTTGATTTGTCAGTTTAATGAGATTACAAAGAGAGAGAGTTCACACTTCTGAGTCACTGCTTTCGACTCAGCAGATGGAGGTAGACATATTGGAAAGTTGTTTCCAGCAGAAATAAGAACCACCAGACTCACAGGACCCTCATGCCATTTGTCAGTCCATAATACTTTCAATGTACATAACTGGCTACCAGAGAGCAAACAATTCTTCTATTACCGTAGATTATTTTATTTTGTTAATTCTTTGTCTTTCTTGCTTCCCTGCTTTTGGAAGGTATACTACCACCAGTAAGCCATGCTTTATTTGATTGATTGTGCTTGAACACACACTGTGCTCTGTGGTCACAGACGTTAGGCAGCACAGGCACCGAGATTACTGGGGGGGTGGGGTAAAAAAAACACAAACAAACAAAAAAGTAAACAAAAAACCAAACCACCAAAAAAACCAACCAAACGGCAAGCATAAGAGGAAAGTAAAACCTTCCAATGCTGAACTGTGATCCATCTCCAGAAGGAAATGCCTTCCTTGAAAAGCCAGATGGCAAGGTCTAAAAGCAGGTTCGGTCAAAATTAAGGTATTTGACTGCAATCATGAGCTTCTGAGGTTCGATACAGATTATTACAGAAACTTCCGCTTCACCGTATACTCCTCTGCCGACTTTTCCTGCCGAACAAGGCCGGCTGCACACCCGATTTCGGGCATACCCCACCTCTACTGCATAGAGCTCATTTTGGAAAGGACTCACGTCCTCGTTCGCGGCCGGCGCTGACTGCCCGCCCGAGCGCGGCGCAGACAAAGCGGGGCCGGGCCAGGCCGCGCACGTGGGGCCGCGCCGGGGGCAGCGCCTGGCAACCGGCCCGGCGCCCGAGCGAGCGCCGCGG
>WBMV01003661.1:0-11513 GCA_013396655.1 Campylorhamphus procurvoides | reverse complement strand
CCCAAATAGATAAAAGTGAAACTACTTCNTAGATAAAAGTGAAACTACTTCCTTCCCCTTTATTTTTTCACACAGCTACTTTTACATATTTCCTAAGTGTACGTGCACTAACATTATTGGTGCTCATTACACATAAACAATCACCTATTGGCCACAGTTACAAAGTACTGTCTCTATACAAACTTGTCCAAGTTTCTTATCTTCTGCTTCTCCTGAGTTCTCTCAGTCTGCAAGTTGTTTATCTTCACGGGTACACAGCAGTCTGGCTAAGGTCAAATTCTTCTTGCTCTGTTAAGAAATCCACAGACTTGGTGTAGTTTCCCACACCACCTCAGCATGCCATGATGCCCATGGCAATCTCTTAGGCACATGTCTCATGGCATATCATGTCTCATGTCTCTTAGCCATATGTCTGGCATAAGCAAAGCCTGTGATTGGAGTGCCATGTTGGAGGGTGTTATAGTTTCAAAATCTTTCATGGAATTTTTTTTTATCCCTTATCAACACAGTGGTTTGGGAGTTGAAAGCCAGAATGAGATGGCTTGTTGAAGCCCAGTCCCTCACTACCTGCTCCCAGAGTCAGCTAACTGTTTAAAGCCTAAGCAAAGGGATTGTAATAGTTTTGCATTCCAACGTGATGGCTGGGGAGAGGACTGGGGGAAGTGGGAGGAGAGAGCTTTTCTGGTGCTCTCAAAATTTTTTCCCTCTGTCTGCTTGGGTGCCCAGCTGCTGCTTTCTGGGCTGATGGAAGCACTGGGAGGGGATTCCTGGCTCACTCCCCAACTCTGTGCTCCCTGTGTCATTCTTCTGGGACAACAATCACCGCTGCCTGGATTTGCTACAGTCTTGTTGAGGGGACAAGTGCCATCTGCAGAGCAGTTGCTAAACACCCCCCCCCCCAACGCTTTTGGACAAAGGAGGGTGAGAAGGTCCTTACACTGCCCATGGGAAAGGTTTCAGCTTGTCCCTGTGGCTGCCATTCCCAGCACCTCTCCCTACTCCCGTCTTTGCCTCGCCAGAGCTTGTGAGTTACTGCAGCCACTGCCTCCTAAGGCGCAGCATCGCCTCCTGCTGTCTGTAAATATGACTGCACAGAAGGGGCAGAGATAGGACTTTGTTTGAAAGTTTTGGTTATGGTGTTGCTGTTTGTTCTCTTTTGGTTTTCTTTGGTTATACATATTATATATTTGTAGTAAAGAACTATTATCCTTTTCTTTGCATTTTCTGATTAAATTCTCTTAATTTCAGAGACTGTGGTGGTTTTTGAGGAGAGGCCCCCTTCCTAGCCCAGAAGGATTCCTCACTTTCCTTGATAGACACCTTGGTTTCTTTTAAACTGAGAGGGTTACGGGCTCTTCAGGAGAGATAGGCAGGACAGGCGAGGTGGGGGTTTACATTGTATGTAATGGAGGGGCTGGAATGTACAGAGCTTGCAGTTGGCAATGGCACAGTTGAAAGTCTCTGGGTAAAGATTAAGGGACAAACAAAAGATGTGGATGTCATCATGGGAGTCTGCTATAGGTCACCCCACCAGGACCATGACGCAGATGAATTATTCTTTGAGGAACTAAGAGACACCTTCAAATCAACTGCCCTTGTCCTTATGAGGAACTTCAACTTGTCAGATGTTAAGTGGGAACACCACACAGCTGGCACAAACAGGTCCAAAAGATTCCTAAAACACTTTGATGACAACTACATGATACAGGTACTAAGGGAGCCAACCAGGAAAGGTGCCTTCCTTGATTTGTTGCTTGTTAACAGAGAGGGGTTCATGAGTGAAGTGGTGATTGGTTGTGTTGGTTTTATTTGCTCTGGACTCCTGTGGCTACCCCCCAGGTAGGGCTTCCAGTCTGCCAGGCATATGGGGCTGAGTTAGGGGTTCCAGGGGGTGCAGCGTGGGGTTTCAGCTGTGCCAGTGGATAATAGCCTCTCTGGGCTGGACTAAAGGCTCCAGGGATGGGGGGGAGGATGGGGCAGTGCACTGTCCCACCTTGGCAGCCCTTGCCCTGCCCCTCCCCAATAGGGTTGTTTTGAGCCATTGATAACTTTTTAATACATTTTCAGTCCCTCACACCACCCCATGAATCAAAACTACCATTAGGACCCAATCTAATTGGACCTTCTTCTTCAATAGTGGCAGCAGTGGGATCTTAACCTAGTGGACAGAGGGAGGCAAAGGAGAGGAAAAAGATGAAAGTATACAAGATATATCGTGGGCAATGACTATTTCAATAATCAAAAACAGGAGTTCAATCAATATAGAAGCTCCACTCTATGCAAGTCATCATTACCCCACAAGTCTCAAAAAAATTACAGGCAAGATGTAAGCCAGGATCCAGGGGGAGAGTTCATGAAATCAGTCTGTTCAGTAAAAATTCTATTGGGGTTGTCCAGCAGACTGGTGGATGATTTCCTTAATTTCCACTTGTGCTTCTCACTACAGCATTCTCCTTCGGTGAGATTCAGTATTTCACATATTCCTTGATCATTTAATAACAACATATCAAGCATTAGACAATTCTATAAAACCATCTTTGATACTTGCTGGACTTCTAAATTGAGCTCCAAAATGGCATAGTGCATCCAATTTAAGATTCTCTATTGCCCATTGATACTGCAGTGATATTGCACTCCTTGTCAAAAAATATAAACCTTAAGGATAAGCCAATTTTCAACAGTTAGGCCACCTTACATTGCGGAGCTGGTAATCTTACATGTTCAAGTATCATAATAGCCGAAACAAATATACATGTCCCAGATTACCACCATAATCCCTCCCACCACCCGGGTTTCAGGGGTATCGCTGGGACCTGTATCACAGTCAGTTATTTTATTATGATGCTAGAGATCTGAATGCTAGGGTAAGAGGGCATCATGGGAGGGTGACATTCAGTAAAAATTCTCCTACCTCAGGGGAATTAAAGGTATCACAAGAACTCAAGTTGTTTCTACCTATTCAGCATATCATTCCAGTCAGGGGCCTGGAATTGGACCAAAATACCTTCCCAACTTACCAAACCCTTCATTAGTTTCCAAACCCCAAATCCTTTCTTTTGTTCCTTTATCATCTTGACAACTTATGCCTTCTTTGCCTGCAGCTTGAGAAAGTTTTCCAGCTGCCACCTCAGTTACCTTTTTCCTCCTCCCTCCAGGAGCCATCAAAAGTTTAACATCCCCTTCTTTTGCACAGTCATGCTTCATACATCACTTACTATTACTACATGTGCTTCTTTTATACTTTGCTCTGAGGAGGTAGGAAGAGGAATACAGAACTGACTTCATAATCATATGAAATTCTGTGTGAGCTCCTGTCTTAGTTCAGAGGAGAACTAAGATGTCTATGTTGGCCAAAAGAAAAGAAAAGGCCTTCTACCCCCAAGATGGCCAGACAAAAAAAAAATTAACCCCACTCTTTTAAATTTAGAACAAAACTTTAATTATGAAAATGTATAGAAAAGGATAACATCTTAACCACAATCTATCTATCTATCTATCTATCTATCNGGGGGAGGGGGATGAAGCAGAGCCAAAAACCCGAAGAGCTGCTCCATCCCAGAGGCTACCCCCACCCCTCACAGCCTGGGAGGAAAAAAAGAAAAAAAGTCTCCACCTGGCCATTAGATCGGAATGCAAGTATTCATTGTCCCTTTTCTAAGCTACCAACAGGACACTGGGCATTAGCTTCAAGCTCTGGAAGGAATTCTATAGTGAGATTCTGAAATTATAACAGCTCCCAAGATAAATTCAGGGAGGAATCTTTTTTCACTTGCTGTGGAAACCAGAGAGGAAACACAAACATTCCAAAACATACTTGCAACAAACTTATATACATACTACAACAAAAATGAGATTAATAATATACAAATATAACTATACCAAAACTATCAAGACAAAACATGTGCAAACATTCAATGGGGCAAAGAACATTGTGACTTTTCAGTTCTGTTGCCACTTCATACCTGTAGAAGGAGAAAACTCGGTCCCACTTGGACTGCTTTTAAAAAGAGGAAACTATCCATCTGGTGGTGATCAAATAATCAAACAGCAACAATTTGTGAAAAGAAACTTGGAAGGCACTAAAATGCAGTAATCACTATCAATAAAGCTTATTTTAAATTGTCTGGGACCTTAACAATGCTACTCAACATTTTTAACATTATGTAAACAAATTTAAGTTTCAAAAACTTCCATTATACAGAAATAGTCAGCCATCCTTTTGAGACACTTTTCAGTTTCAGATAGGATGATTTTTGTCAGATCTACACATTCTATCATATTCCATTTTGCAAATCTGGAATAAAATCCACAAACCAATCATCAGTGTCAAAACTGGGATAATTACACCAATCAGCTTTCTTACAAATGCACTTAAAATTATGATGCCGAGAAAACCTTGGAATAAAAGAGAAACTGCTCAGAAACAATGTGTCTTTAAGCAGCAAGGTATTTGTTTATTACAACATTGGGAGCTAGCCAGCTTGTGCTGAACAAACTAGTTCCACTCAAAAGGTGCAAAACAAATCATTTATACACTTCAGGTACACAATTTCATCATCTAACATACATATTCATAACTAGGCAGAGTCCAGGTGGAGCTTGAGTGGAGCTTTTGAGAATCTTCTTTTGGCTCAACTTTTAGCTGGTCTTCTTCTCTTACTTCATCTCTTGAGGGTCGTTTCAATACTCTTCATTGGCCTGACCTTTTCAGTTCTCTTTGTTAATGACCTGGTTGCTGAAGCTTGCAGAAACCACTGACTTAAAGCCATTCTATCCTATTCAAATGTCTAAGTTGTCTTAATTTATGACCACTAGGTTGACAGTATAGAGTTCTCAGTATTTTTCTAAGATCAGGTCCAGTAGGCAGGACAGGGCAAGCTATCTGCTAGTGCCAGGTAGAACAAGCATTGAGCCATTCTCTTCTAACAGAGCAAGGTGCCTCTACTCAGTTAACTCTTTCTAGACCTTGCTCTGCTTTCAGTCCCCCCATTCTTTCAGGATTTATGAATTTTTTTGTTAAATTTTAAGAGTTATTATACTTATCAAAAGTCCAATAACTACTGTCAAGTAAGTCTGAGGGTAGCTGATCCTGCAGGTTCTGAGGTCCATGTCTTCTCAGGAGCTTTCTTG
Organism: Campylorhamphus procurvoides; assembly: GCA_013396655.1. Classification (NCBI taxonomy): domain Eukaryota; kingdom Metazoa; phylum Chordata; class Aves; order Passeriformes; family Dendrocolaptidae; genus Campylorhamphus; species Campylorhamphus procurvoides. Next base: position 6,383 of record WBMV01003661.1, on the reverse strand, counting down.
ACTCAAGAGTACTGAAGACAGGTGGGTCCCCTGAAAAATTGTTAACGTATACCTAATCACCAGGACTAAATGAATGCAGTTTACAATCAGGTTGCTTAGGCTGGTGTTCTAACACCACAGTAGCATTTTATCCAATTGTTTACCCACAGTTATAACATAGTCATAAACATACTGATTGCCTAGCTGATCTAATGCTTCACTGTTAACTGTACTCATTGCATAGGGGCTTCCAGAATTTAAAACAGTCTTAACTTTTCTTTTGACCTCAGTTTGACTCTTATTTAAATTAAAGCAATAGGTAAGTCTTGGTACCAACAAAAATTTGTTTCTTGACATATTTTAGTTATTTGCTGTTTAATGAGATTATTCATTTTTCTACTGGCCCACTTGCTTGGGGTCTGTATGGGGTATGCAATTGCCAATTAATTTTCAGTGCTTTACTTATTGCTTGTACAATTTGTGCACAAAAGTGAGATCCTCTATCCGAGGATATACTTCTACGTACCCCAAACCATGGTATTATTTCATTGAACAAGATCTTAACCACTTCTCTTGATTTGTTATGGAAACACTTCTGGCCACTCAGAAAAGGTGTCTGTTAAAACCAAAAGATAACAATAACCCCCCTTTCTCTGAAGTTCAGAAAAGTCAATTTGCCAAATCTTCCCTTTGGTTATTGCTCATTAGTGCACTTTAGTTCCAGTGCTTGGGGTATTTTTCAAACAAATTTCACATTGTGGTGTGACTTGTTTTATTGTGGTAAACAAACTTGGTCCTGCTACTCAGGTTCTCAAATGTTGATANATCAGTTCTGCTTTCTGGGCTGAGGTTCCTGTGGGTAGAAGATTTGATTCAGTTACCTCAGTAGTGGTGGTTACAGTGCACCCAGCCATCCTCATGTCTTGTTTCACAAAACTGCTGCCATCGACAAACCAGTCTTCTGCTTCCAGGAGTGGTTCTTCTTTGAGGTCTGGACAACTGGAATACACTGCTTCCATTGTTTCCAGGCAGTCATGCATGGCAGGTTCAGCTGCAGTTTTGCCTTCTAGGAATGAAGCTGGGTTGACAGCATTAGTTACTTGAATACTTATGTCATTTGATTTGGCAAAAATTGCCTGATATTTCAGGAATCGAGAGGGTGATAACCAGTGATTTCCTTTCTGTTCTAATATGGTTGTCACCATGTGGGACATCAATACAGTCATTGTCTGTCCCAGGGTAAATTTCCTGTCTTCTTCTATGTTTATGATCACTGCTGCTACTGCTCTCAGACAACTGGGCCATCCCTTGCTTACTTCACCCAATTGCTTGGAGAAATAGGCAAACACCCTTTTATATGTCCCCAGCTGTTGAGCCAGGACCCCTAAGGCCATCCCCCACCTTTCATGCGAGAACAACCAGAAGGGCTTAGTCTCATCAGGTAAACCCAACGCAGCAGCCCTCTTGAGTTCCTGCTTCAGCAGTTTAAAGGCCTTATCTGCTTCAGGGTTCCAGGCTATGTTGTCTTCAGTAGCCTTTATCAGGTCATACAATGGCTTGGCTTTGCAATTAGTCCATACTGATATATCCACAAACGACACCAACCTGTCATTCCCAGAAAGGCTCAAAGTTCTCTCACCATCTGTGGTTTAGGTGGCTGGCAAATGGCTTCTTTTCTTGCTGTTCCCAGAGATGCGCTTTCTGTTGAGAGACTCGATACCCACTCAGGCTCAGAAGTTTAAAAGCAGTGGCAATCAATAAATCATCTCCATATTGCAGAAGTATGCTTTCTCCCCGTGGCAACTGCCTTAGTTCCAATTCCTTAGCTAATTAGTTCCCAAAAACTGGGGGACTATTTTTGAACCCTTGAGGTAACACTGTCCAAGTGAGCTGTTTTCCTTCCAGTGGTAGGACTCTCCCACTTGAAGGCAAATATCTTTTGACCTTCCTGTGTTAAGGGAGGGCAGAAGAAGGCATCTTTTAAATCTAGTACTGTGAACCAATTCAAATTTTCTTTTAATTAATGTTTTTAAGAGGGTATATGGATTTGCAACAACTGGATGCATGTTTTTGGCTATGTCATGCACTGCCCTTAAATCTTGAACCAACCTATCTATAAGTTCCATTTGGCTTCTTGGCTAGTGGAATTGGAGTGTTGAAATCTGATTCACACTTTATCAAAAGCCCTAACTTCAAACAGTCATGTATTATTAGCTCAATTCCTTTTCTATCCTCTAGCCTCAGTGGATATTGTTTCCTAATTACTGGTTTTGCTCCGGGTTGTAATTCTATTTGAATAGGAGTTGCCCATTTTGACCTACCTTGTGTTTCAGTAGCTCAGACTCCAGGGTATACCTGATCCAAAATTTGATTGACATACTGATTATTTAGGTTTGGTTCAGCACAGTTTATTGCTAAACTCAAAGCTGTTATCAATTGCTCCTCTTTTACTTTAAATTCAATTTCACCTTGTTTAAATTCTATTACAGCTTCCAGATTTTCTAAGTTTCTGCCCATTAGGGGTTTGGGTGAATTTGGTGAATATAAAAACTGATGCATTCCTATTTGTTTTCTAATTTTGAACTTGAGGGGTTTCAAAAAGAAGGCTTTTTCTGATTGACCAGTTGCACCCATGACTTGAACTAAAACTCATTGTTTCTGATGTTTTCAGTTCTTTCGGAATATCTGAAAGCACCTCATAAGATCCCTTCAGCCATGTGCCCCTGGATGTTATCTCAGATATACAATAATTTTTCTGAACACAAACAAGACATCACAAAATGACAGTACACACAAAACTAGTAACACATCTCAGGTACATTTCTAGGTCTTATCCAATGCGGTATGCTTATAGTTAACTGTTCAGCACTCCCTTCCATATAGCAATTCTCAGTATAATAATACCTTCATCCTGGATGTTTCAAGGTAAGCAAGGTATGCAATAATTTAGTACAAAATGGCAGTAATTACACACAAACTAGTAACACAATAACGGCACCCAAGCCCCAGTTCATGAGGTACAAACACAGGGGACTAATCTCTTAAGTCCAAGAAAAGGAAAACAAGGAATTCGAATTCCACAAGTTCAAGCAAGTACCTTTATGTACCAAGTACCAACTTCAGGAATTTCACCTGTGGTACACACCCTGTGGGAAACGTCCTTCACCATCTTATGGGAACTTCCAAGACCAAGCAGGAACCAAGTAAGATATAAATACCTTTTTATCAATATGCAGTGAGTCCTTGTCCACCCCTGCAGTAAGCCACTGGAAGAAGGGAGCCCCTCCGAGTGAAACTTACCCGGGGCACACCCAGGGGGTCCCGAACTCCAATAGATTCTGCAGCCAGGTGGAGAGGTCCCACTGGGGTGCCAAACTGGTGCTGAAAAATGTCAGAATAACAGAAACTGCTAAGAGCCTTTTGGATCTTTTTGCAGCAGGTATTTATTGCCAACATTGGGAGATAGCCAGCTCGCACTGGACAAACTAGCTCCACTTAAAAGTTGAAAAAAAAATCATTTATACACTTCAGGTACACAATTTCATCATCTAACATACATATTCATAACTAGGCAGAGTCTAGGTGGGGCTTGGGGTGGAGCTTTCCAGATTCTTCTCTTGACATCAATATTGTGTGACTGTTTCCACTCTTCAGCCTCACTCTGGGGTTTGCCCGCTCTTCTACCTCGCTTTAACCCTCTCAACCTTTTTTGTTAGCCACCCAGTTTCCTCAAATGTACAAAGTCCTGGCTCTGGGCCTCCTATATCTACTTTAAACACCAAAATCTACTAGATTTATGGTCCTGTATTCTATTGTGTTTTACTCCTACCATTCTTTCTATAATGAGCAGACTCTGGTCTACTAAGCAGGACAGAACAGGATATTGACCAATGTTTCTTACAATGTTCTTCTAGCAAAACAAGCAGAACAAACATTAGGCAATTCTTTGTCTTAGCTCAGAGGCAAGGTGCTGAATTAACTCCTTTTGTGCCTTTCTCTGTTATCAATTGAAATCCATAATGTTATCCAATCAAATATATCTTCCCCTTGATTTTTTTGTATTTCATGAAAGATTCTGGTGTTCTTTCTAATTTCTTCCAAATCAGTTTGGATTCTCAATGTCTGATCCACACAAACGCAGCAACTGATATTCATGACCATGCACACATCACCTTTGGAAGTCAAAAGCAAATCTAGAGCCATTTGATTCTGTTTGACTACCTTTGAAAGTCTGGTAATTTCTTGTTGCCAATTGCATCATTTTTCTGGTTTTCTATTTGTTCAGTAACTCAGGATATGTTTGCAATATCCTTTTCTAATTCAGGTACTCCTAACCATGGTATGAGCCATCTCATAAAGTTGTGGAATCCAGCGGACTTCTCAACTAATGAATTTAAATATTTTTTGTGTTGTGTTATAAAAGATTGTAGATGTCCTCTGGGGAATTCCAATTTATCAATGGCATCTACTTTTGGTACTACAGCGCCAATGGTGCATATTCTTTGCCATCCAGAGGGTAGAGCTTTCCTAGCCTGATTTTTGCAAAGCCAGTAGTATCCCATATTATCTGGAATAGGCCACCAGCATGTATTTAAAATGCTCATTCCGGTTACATCTAAATACAAATTACATATGGGATAATCTCCCACCATTATTCCTTGTTTACAATTAGGTGACTCCATTTGTCAATGAGGGGTGATGCCTTAGGATTTTTTATATATTTGTAGATTTTGATATTTGTATTTTTGTATAGCTATATAGTTTCTCATACTTGAGGTAGTATGATGCCTTAGGAATTTATATATTTGAGTATATATGCATATATTTGCATATATATGCATAAATTTGCATATATTTTGTATATTTGTAAATTTTTATATAGCTGTTTAGCTTCTCATATTTGATGTAGCAACTAGCAGTTTCTACCTCTGTGCTACATTCCTGAATTTCTGTGCTAAGGGTAAGATAGCAACTAGAACATCTTGCTTGAGACTCATGTACCGGGACTAGAATAACAATACATACTGTAGTCAAAATAAGATAGAAGACCCAAGGACCTTGGAGAAGCTCCAAGGAGGGAATGTGGCATGAAGATGATGATGGTGAAGAAGTAAGGGGTCTTGAGACCCTTGACTCAGTTCTAGGGAGGCGTGTCAAGGGGCAGACCTGAGGGAGGTTCTGAGGATGGCACCAGGGTGGATGGTCCTTGGGTTCAATGTAACCTTTAGTTATGGTAATTAAGTAGTGTTATAAAATTAGTAAGCACCCCTATGCAGCACACGTCTCTATACACCATGCACCTACATACACCGCACATCTATATGTTGTCTGCAGCTACATAGACCACGCACCTATATACACCATGCACCAGAAAATATTCATTAAAGAACTGTTCTCTACCTATATTAATGTTATCTAAAAGGTTTTTTCCCTCAATTTTAGGCAACAACAGCTAACAGTTTCTCAGTTTCTCACGGTTTGTGCCACATTCCTGAATTTTGAGTAACTATCTTTTCAACAGAAAAGATAGCAGCAAGGACATCATGTTTGGGACACATGCACCTGGATCAGAATATCAAGGCAAAACAAGATAGAAGGCCCAGAACCCCTGGAGGTGCTCCAACAGGGCAGTTTTGAGGGTGGTACCAGGGGCAAAAGGTTCTCAGGTTGGATAAATCCACTAGATATGATAATTACACAGTGTTATTACTTTGTAAGAACCCTATACTGTGTGTGTGCCGTTATACTTCGTGCTTCTGAAAGCTTTCATTAAAGAACTGCTCTCTACCTATACTAATGCTGTCTCAAAAGTTTTCTTCCTCAATTTTAGGCAACAGGGGCTGCCCCTAACCTTTTTAGGCATCTTTGAACACAGGAGGTCTCAATGATTGCTACCTCCACCATCAGGATTTGTGAAGGATTGAGCTGCTCTTCCTTCCAAAAGGAGCATTACTCCAGTTGAGGGAATAGCATGGGAGAATATGTTTGGTGTTGGAAGTCCCATCATTTGAATGCCTTCATCTGAATGACTGGAAAATTGAGAACAAATCCAGCAGTCAGTGCTGTTAGTTATCAGTGTCACAGCCTGCATTAGATTTTGGTGTAAATTTTTCTTCCAAGTGATGCCTAAAGATTTGGTGTGTATTTTGTAGATTTTTAGAGTTTTAGAAGTATAGGTTTTCTTGCTCACATATTAAGTGGTGTTAGAAGTTAATAAAGTGATTTTCTCACATATTCTCAGGCTTTCAGAAGGTCATGATGTTTTTCAGAGACAGCTGCAAGATAACTTGAAGACAAAACAACAAAAGGGCCCAGAAACCCTTGGAGGTGGTCCAGGGGGCATAGCCTAAGACCCCGATGGGTGGACCACTGAGAGATATAGAAGTTATGATTGGTTATAGATA
>WBMV01003659.1:0-14259 GCA_013396655.1 Campylorhamphus procurvoides | reverse complement strand
ACAAATCTCTGCAAGACTCTACTCCACTCTGGGGGCCTCCCACGAGGTAACAGCTTCTTTCATGCCTCCCCCTGCTCTAACAGGGGGGTCTTTGCACCCCGATGGATCCCATGGGCTTCGAGGGGACAACTCGTAATCACCATGGTCATCACCAACGTATTCAGGGAATAATAGTTTTAAGTCCACTCCCTGATCCGTGGGGTCCCTCCCCCTCCTTCTCCTCTTCTCCTCCTGCACTGACCTTGATGTCTGCGTTGTGATGTTGTTAACCCATGGCTGCCGAATTCTAACTGCGCCACAACTTCTTAAATATGTTTTCACGCAGGGGCGTAACTTAATGGTTCAAACGCAGGAAGTTTTCCTCGGAGCTGGCCCTCATTGGCCCTGCTCTATAGGATGGAGGGGAACTTCCAGAGGCTTCCAACAGACGCCAATCTTCCTCTTATATAAAAAAAAAAACCCTGACCAGATAAACCCACGACACCTACCCAGAAGTACCTCCAACACCTTCAGCAACAGGAAAAGCATTTCAGAAAAATAAAGTTGAGGAAATAGTGTCCCGTGATGCCAAAAGCACCTCTGGTTCAGCTTCTAACTGAACTGGTAGTATAAACAAAAAGATGTAATTTTTTCCTCCAATGAACTCTACAGTAAAAGAAACTGGTTAAGGTTTAGCTTGAGAAAACTTCAGGAATGAAACATTTTTCTGTGCTAGAGACAGGCTGGCTTGATTCTGCAGAAGAGCAGAATTGCCCACTATCCTAGACCACACTAACTTCATAAGAAAAATTGTACATATTTCATGTGATGCTTGGTTTCACTACCTTGTTTCTGTGTTTTAATTTAATATTTTTGCATCTTCAGAACATAAGAATGGATGGACTACCTGGATGTCCACGTGTAGGCTGCTGGACTTGGAATTGTTCTGAACATATACAGTGCAGTGAATAACTGATGCCAACAGGAACTGCACTTCATAATTCAAAACTACTTACAATATTTCTAACATTAACATTAGACCTGACATCCCAAGGAATACACAGAATTACTGTGAATCATTCACCTTACACTCATTACAGCTCACTTTAAAAATGGAGCCAATGCCAATTCATCTAGATGCAGCAAGAATAGCTACAAAGCACTTGTACTTATTGCTGCAGAATAATAAAACACTGAATTTAGAAGTTAATCAGCATGTGAGCAATGAACATGTAGAATAAATGCTGTGCAGGACCACATACTCTGAGAAAAAGTGGCATTTAAATGAATACTTATCAAATTTGTATGTGTCATGATGTGTATCCTAGTGGTTAAAAAAGTGAAAACTATAATATTCTGTAGGAATAAGTAAGTCTAGGCTGGCATAACTTATTTTTCCATATTTGCTATTTCACCTAGACAATAAAGCTAAAATGCATTATTTTTTTGTTATTTTTGTTAATATTAAGAAACAGAAAAAAGCCACAAATACAAGTTTCAGTAGAAGATAATATACAGGCACCAACACAAAGTTGCAGCATGGCTGGAACCACCAAATATCCAGAGACCTCAACCTGCTGCATGATTTAAGTAATTAAAAATTCGGTTACCCTCTGCAAATACAGAAAATAGGGAATTTCTGAGACAGATTTTAAATATCTGATGTGAGCTGCTGAACGTAGCAACTGTAAAATGCCTGATCCTATCTCAGACTGAGAAGGCTATGTCCTAGTGGGCCAATACTTTTGTCCAAATCAGACCTGCCCTTGCACTAACTCCTCGCCACAACCTGATTGTCTTCAGCCACCCAGCCAGTCCTGGTCCCTGCTCCTTAGAGTACTGATCCCAGTAATTATCATTCTGCTCACCCAATTCCTTGTTCCCTCCTTCCAGTTCACACATCCTTCTCCAGCCTTATCTCACCCATGCTCCTGCCAGTTCAGCATCTTGAGTTTCTGGTCATTTTATTTAACTATTTGTCATAGCCACCAGAGCAGAATTTAAGTATAGGCCATTTTTCATAGCCAGATATTGCAGCTATTGGTGCGCTGAAGTCACACACAGTCATTTCAGATGACATTTTAAATATCTGAATTATTTCAGGAGACTGGAGTTTTAACAAATCAGCACAACCCAATTATTTTCCATCTAATCTTTCTTTTTACCTGCTCCTTATAGTCTCTCCTGCACAATATCAATCTCAAAAGCAAAGACTAGAATCACACTCTTGGAATCATAAGTCATGTACAAGCAGCACCCCAGTATTTATATCAAAAAAAGGAAAAGTCAGGAAAAAAAACCAAACAAAACCAGAAAACCACAACACATCTATATCATACACATAGANAAAAAAAAAAAAAAAAAAAAAAAAAAAAAAAAAAAAAAAAAAAAAAAAAAAAAAAAAAAAAAAAACCCCCGCCGCGGGGGGGGGGGGGGGGGGGGAGGGGGAAGCTATAGGGGTAGCTTCTATGAGAAGCTGCTAGAAGCTTCCTCTATGTTAAATAGGGCCAATCAATGCCAGCTGGCTTCAATATCGACCCGCTGCTGGCCAAGGCTGACCACCAGCAATGGTGGTAGTATCTGGAATAATATATTTAAGAAGGGGGAGAATACGTGAGAGAAACAACTCTGCAGACAGCAAGGTCAGTGAAGAAGGAGGGGGAGGAGGTGCACCAGGCACCGGAGCAGAGATTACCCTGCAGCCCATGGTGAAAGGTACCACAAAAAAAAAATTTAAATAGCCCCTGTCTCAAACCCAACATTTTGTAATCAATCCAAGCAAGCAAATACTTTAAAAAAACCCCCAACCTACAACCTCTTCTATCAACTAAATTCCTTTACTTCCAGGAGATAGCAAAACAGAAAAATAATTTTATTTTAGACTTCCAAAAGAATTAACCATCCAAAATACTGAGCAAACTAGATGTTTCTGCTTAACCTTTATCTTCCCAGAGAACATATTTTTTGATTCAACATCAAGTAAGAATATCTGCTGTAATCTTTTTATTAAAAGGCATGAGAATAGTCACAGGAAATCTCACAAGTAGATCACAAAAAATTAGTAACATCAAAACATTAAAAAAAAACCGGCATCTATCTTCAGGCCTTGACAAACTCTTCCACATGATGGCCCCCTCTCCTTTCTCTGCCATACTAGTCTGTGATTTTACACAAGCACAAGAAGCGGCTTCAAAGGTAAGGAAAATAAATAACCTCATCCTACATAAAATTGTTCCCCCCTCCCAAGGCCCCGCAGCGCTGGTCCTTCCCGACCTGCCGCGGCTGAAAGCGGCCCCCCCCGGCACGCAGCAGAGCTGATACCACTCCCTCCCTAGGGCGCCCATAGCTTCGCGAAGCTTGCTCTGTCCCTGCCGCGGCACCGAGAAAGGTTCGAGACGTCCCTGTCACCAGCCGTCTCACCTTGAAGGGATTATTGAGGTCCGGGTCAACAAAGGGATTGCTATCGAAGTCCGACATGGCAGGAGGGTCGCTACGATCACTGGGTGGCCGCTATCACCAACCACTGCGACCCAAGTCCAACCCCGACCAGCCACAGAGCAAAATGGCTGCTCCGGAAGTGAGATTGCGGGGCGGAAGTGCCCCGGAAGAGAGAAATAGCACCCACTCCCAGGGTGACCAGGAGGGGGTAGAGTTTAGAAGGGATTTACCTTTCATATATTAGCTTTAGCGACTCAAATAATTCTGTCATTTCAGTGAGAGCAATTCAGGTGCCCAACACCAGAAGAGGAGTTTCAGAATTAGAAAAGATACATGATTAGCCAAGGATGCCACCCCTCAACAAGTCCTCTCTACACCTTGCTTTCCAAATAGAATTTGGTTTTTTGTGCTAGGTAAGGGCTTGCAATTTACTGTTTCTAATTTTGGTACAAGATACAGCTCATAAATACATCAATTTGGTTTTTAATATGCTAATAAGTAAGTTTATTGAAAGGTAAGTTCCACTATTGAATGGGTGACTTTAGATAAAAATTCACCAGCCTCACAGAATTTGTTTTATTCAGTTGTTTTCAATAACTCTGAAATAGTTGCCTTCTTAGCAAACAAAATTGTCTTAAGACAAATTGGGTATTTTCTCAGAAAGAAGAGTTTAAACTTCAACAAATAGTAGATTTCAACTGCCTGTGCAACTACCATACTTGTATGCTTGTGTTTAAAAAATCATGTGTAAGGAAACTGAAATTCCTTCAAGCCCTGGTTCTCTCAATTTTCTATCACTTGTGGAATTTACAAAGTTTATGCCAACCTCAGATGGTGGTGAGGAGTGCTCAGATCAACTGAGAGGAAAATCAATCAGGTTTTTCTCCATCCAAAATGCTTGAATGCTGAGCAGGCAACCAAGTGATGTGTCTTGATCAGATCTCTGTCTCAATAAAGTAGATCACAGTTTTACAAAGGATAGGCCTTCAAAAAATAAAACCAAGCTGTAACAAATAAACACTTCTAAAAAGTATTTCCTTTCATTACAATGGAGAAGTCTATGCAGTATCAAATGCAAGCATAATTGTTAGGAAAAAACAGGGATGGAGAATGTCAGTGTGCTATGTGAGCACTTAGATAAGGCTCTGCTATAGAAGTTAGGAAAAATGAATGGCATGGAAGATTGACTGATCTCTAGAAACTCATGTAGAAGAAAGAAGCACGAGAACTCTATGGTAGTAAATAGTAGTGCAAGGTAAAGCATTATATTAGATCATATGCAGATACTGGTTTTAAAGTCTTGCTGAAAGTTTAGGGAGAAGACACCTAATCTGTTAGGTAAAACTACCTGAAGAGTTATTTGATATCAGCTCTTAGAAGAATTTAAAATAGTGAGAATGTTTTTCTAGGTTTTACAGCAGACAGATTTACTTGAAAAATGTTGAAAAGATTTTAACAAGGAGAGAAAAAAGCAGGCATTTCCATAAAATACTTGAAGGTCATGAACTGTAATATTCCCCAATTTTTTTTTGCCTCCATTTAAAAGAAAAAAGCGTGGAGAGGAGAAATAACAGCAGCATTCAGAACTCTCAAAATCTGCTCCATGTAGGCTTCTATTTAAACTTTCTTTGTCTTTCTTACAATCAATGAAGCCCTGGTTTTGCAAGTTAATAAATCCAGTTTCAGTGTACAAATTGCTGAATCCAAATCTGTTTCCAACATTGTTGTGGTTTAACTCCAGCTGGCAACTAAGTACCATGCAGACACTTGCTCCCCCCCACCCAGGTGGGGAGGAGAATCAGAAAAAAAGTAAAATTTGTGGGTTGAGATAAGAACACTTTAATAATTGAAACAAAGTAATAAACAATAATAATACAAATAGCACTAATTATAATAACAACAATAATAATAATAGTAATGAAAAGGAGAGAGGAATAAAACTCAAGAGAAACAAGTGATGTACAATAAAATTGCTCACCATCCATTAAATGATGCCCAGCCCATCCCTGAGCAGCGATTGGTAGCTCCCAACCAATTCCCCCCAGTTTATATACCGAGCATGACATTCTATGGTATAAAATATCCCTTTGGCCAGTTCGGGTCATCTATCCTGGANCAGCATTCAGAACTCTCAAAATCTGCTCCATGTAGGCTTCTATTTAAACTTTCTTTGTCTTTCTTACAATCAATGAAGCCCTGGTTTTGCAAGTTAATAAATCCAGTTTCAGTGTACAAATTGCTGAATCCAAATCTGTTTCCAACATTGTTGTGGTTTAACTCCAGCTGGCAACTAAGTACCATGCAGACACTTGCTCCCCCCCACCCAGGTGGGGAGGAGAATCAGAAAAAAAGTAAAATTTGTGGGTTGAGATAAGAACACTTTAATAATTGAAACAAAGTAATAAACAATAATAATACAAATAGCACTAATTATAATAACAACAATAATAATAATAGTAATGAAAAGGAGAGAGGAATAAAACTCAAGAGAAACAAGTGATGTACAATAAAATTGCTCACCATCCATTAAATGATGCCCAGCCCATCCCTGAGCAGCGATTGGTAGCTCCCAACCAATTCCCCCCAGTTTATATACCGAGCATGACATTCTATGGTATAAAATATCCCTTTGGCCAGTTCGGGTCATCTATCCTGGACATGTTCCCTTCCAGCTTTTTGTGCACTTCCTCACTGGCAGAGCATAAGACACTGAAAAGGCCTTGATTTAGAGTAAGTACTACTTAGCAACAAGTAAAACATCAGTATGTTATTGTTGGAAATGATATAACTTTCCTAAATTTTTAATTAATGGTAGCAGGTGGCTAGGTTTCTTTTCACAGACTCTTGTCAGTTTGATCTTTAAACCACTGAAGCTTTGAGTTTCTCTGGACTAGCTCTGATAAGCTTCAATAAACAAAGCCTGAGGGAGCTGAAGATTGGACGTCTGGGATCTTAAATTTATGGTACTTCAAAGACCTGTTGGAGTAACCAGAAAATACAGAGGAGATTAACAAAGACATTACAGCCTGAAAGTTGAAGGCTCTCTGAGGAAGAATGATAAGAGAATGAAAGAATGCAGTCCAAATTAGCCAATAAAGGACAGAATACTAATTAAATTAAGATAATTGTGTAACTTAGAACCAACAAACGTTAATTTCTTTGCTAAAATGTATAAATACGTGGAAAGTCTTGAAAGGGCAGACATGTAGCTGGAATGATTCACTACATATCTCTGGCCAGAACAAAGTAATGTCTGGCTCGCTAAGAATTAAAAGGTAGTGTTGGAGGGTTTTATTTCTTCCCGCTGATTTCCAGTAACATTATCTATTGTTGTTGGGATGGGCTCAATAAAAAGCAGGCAAAGATCCTGAATAGATAAAAGTGAAACTTCTTTTCTCTATTTTTTCACACAGCTACTTTTATATATTTCCTAAGTGTATGTGCACGAACATTATTGGTGCTCATTGCACACAAGCAATCACCTATTGGCCACAGTTACAAACTACTGTCTCTGTACAAACTCATCCAAGTTTCTTATCTTCTGCTTCTCCTGAGTTCTCTCAGTCTCTGCAAGCTGTTTATCTTCACAGGTACACAGCAGTCTGGCCAAGGTCAAATTCTTCTTGCTCTGTCAAGAAATCCACAGGCCTGGTGCAATTTCCCACACAGTAACACCATCTTTGAAGGGGAGTAGGATGTGGTTTAAGTAATCTTTATTCCTGGCAGGCTCAGAGAGGATGTTATTGGCATCTTTCTCTCTGTAGGAATGAAAAGATTTGGTCCAAAATTAAATGTTTAAGTGCAGCTTAAATGTATGGGTTTTGTTTGGTCTGTTTATTCCTTTAGTAACCTTGATGTAACTGAGGTTTCTATAGTATATCCTGAGTTAAGTCTCTGGGCCAGCTTTATTTTGTTCCTTTAGACTTTCTCATTTGCAATAAATTAAGTGCTCTGTATGTGCCTGTCCTAGTTACAGTGGCCGGGACCAGTTTATCACTTTGTGAGTGTAACCAAAACTGAGTGTTCTTCACTCTCTATGTCATTTCTCATGAACTGTTAATAATGGATTGTTGGCAGCAGCTGCCCAGGGCACACCTGAGACCTCAGGCTACACGCTGGGTGTTAAAGAACTCTGTGAGGTACAGGAATGTTTCTGTCTTCACACCAATGACTCAGCTGTGATGACTCCCCTCCAGGGAGGCATTAGCACCTTCACACCCAGCCTGAGGGTTCATGTCTGCTAATGGGCCATTAGGGACTGGCACAATAGGCAGCTGCAATGACCTAGACCATCAAACATTCTAAAAATATCCTATGACTCACAGAGTTAAACCACCCGTTGTGAAACTCCCTACCCTGGGGGAAGGTACTGGGCATTCCCACCTGAACCTGAGCATGTATAATCTTTGGGTTTTGGGACTTCTGGTACCACTTGTTGGATCCAGAGGAGGCAGACCAGAACCTCAATAGGACTGCGACTGCCACTCCCAACAAGACTGCAACCATCATCCTCACCAACAGGTTTTCCTTTCCTTTTACTTTGTCCTCAGGGGGACCACATGGCGCTCAGCACAGGGGCTAACGAACACCATTCTGTTCGTGTCCCAGGGTGCTGGGTTATACATCTGGGTTTTGTGGGTTAAACCCAATTTTTTCTCTGTATCATTGTATTTATCGTTATCTGTTTAGTAAATTGTAACTCTGACTTGTAATCTCTTTTGAGTTGGGTTCATTTCTCCTGCTGGTTTACCTTTAAACCAGTACAGTGCCCAGAGTACAAGGCTCAGACACTAATATTTTTTTAAAAGCTTTTTCTTTGTCTGAAGGTGTTCTGGTATTTGGGTTTTTCTTTCTTTGGTTTAGAAGGAACAGTTAGTTTATGGTATGTAAATAATGAAATGTAAGCAGCTGTGTGATGTTTTTACAATCCAGCCAAATTATAGAATCATAGAATGGTTTGGGTTGGAAGAGACCTTTAAAGGTTATCTAGTCCAATACCCCTGCAGTGAGCAGAGACATCTTCAACTAGATCAGGTTGCTCAGAGCCCCATCCAACCTGACCCTGAATGTTTCTAGGGAGAAGGCATCTACCACCTCTCTGGGCAGCCTATTCCAGGGTTTCAGCACCCTCATTGTAAAAAAATTCTTTCTTATATCTAATCTAAATGTACCCTTTTTGAGTTTAAAACCATTCCTCCTTGTCCTTTTGCTACAAGCCATAGTATGAAGTCTGTCCCCATCTTTCTTATAAGCCCCCTTAAAGAAAGTAGAGAAAGTACTATATGTACATGTAAACATATAAGACAGTAAACTTGTTAGGAAGGGCAAAAAACTCAGAGAAAGCTCTGCAGCAAAATTTGCTTTGGATTGAGGTAGGAGCAGATGCGATCTCTGGTTTTACTGGTCTAGCCTGTGGATTAGATGGGTGTGACAGGACGGAAGATGCAATATCCAAACAATATCCTGACCCAGAATGTTTAAATATGGATCTGTAACCTTGGCAAGTCTTAATGGTCTCTGATTCCCTGTTGGGAACATCCTTGCAAGGTACATGGAGGCCTTCATTCACTTAGTCATTTGGCTCTTGTTCAGCATGTAACACTATTTCAGATATTACCTAGAGTGAAGGTCTCTATTCTCCCTTTTTCTCTCTGAAATAATGTGTATTTCCTTCTTTCAGAGAAAGGAATTCTGGAGAGAAGAGCTTGGTGGTTTCTCTTATGCTTGTCTTAGGTATAATGATCACAAAATAGAGTTTTTGACTGATTCCTAAAATCCTGGAAGATAGGCACTCAGAGAAAACACTAATGGAGAAAGATAAACAATACCTTTATTGGGAGTTCGGAGGCTTCGGGCCTCTGCTGGGCCTACAAAATGTGCATTGTTTCAACAAGGATGTCTGCGTCCAAAAATCCCGGAAGAACCCCGCCTTCAATAAGGTTACAGTTTTTATACTCTTCCTAACAATTTACATATTAGATATCTATAACCAATCATCATTTCTAATTCTCTCAGTGGTCCACCCATTGGGGTCCTAGGCTATGCCCCCTGGACCACCTCCAACGGTTTCTGGGCTCTTCTATTGTTTTGACTTCAAGTTATCTTGCAGGTGTCTCTGAAAAACATCACGACCTTCAGAGAGCCTGAGAATTTGTGAGAAAATCACTTTAGTAACTTCAAACACCACTTAATATGTGAGCAAGAAAACCTATACTTCTAAAACTCTAAAAATCTACAAAATACACACCAAACCTTTAGGCATCATGACTCTCAGAGAAGTAAGGATGGGGGTGAGCAGAACTGCTGCCTTAGACTTGCGGAGGGCAGGCTTTGGCCTGTTTAGGACCCTTATTGACAGAGTCCCTATGGAAGCAGTCCTGAAGGGCAGAAGAGCCCAGGAAGGCTGGATGTGCTTTAAGAAGGAAATCTTAAGGGTGCAGGAGCAGGCCATTCTCATGTGCAGAAAGATGAGCCAATGGGGAAGAAGTCTGGCCTGGTTGAACAGAGAGATTTGGCTGAAACTCAGGGAAAAAAGTATTTATGACCTTTGGAAGAAGAGGCAGGGAACTTGGGAGGACTACAAGGATGTGAGGTTATGCAGGGAGAAAATTAGAAGGGCCAAAGGCCAACTAGAACTTAATCTGACTACTGCCATAAAAGCCAATAAAAAGTGTTTCTATAAATACATCAGCAATAAAAGAAGGGCTAAGGAAAATCTCTGTCCTTTTTTGGATGTGGGTGGAAACATGGTGACAAAGGATGAGGAAAAGGCTGAGGTACTTAATGCCTTCTTTGCCTTAGTCTTCAATAATAAGACAAGTTGTCCTCATGGTACCCAACTATGATGGGTTGA
The DNA here is from genome assembly GCA_013396655.1 of Campylorhamphus procurvoides. Classification (NCBI taxonomy): domain Eukaryota; kingdom Metazoa; phylum Chordata; class Aves; order Passeriformes; family Dendrocolaptidae; genus Campylorhamphus; species Campylorhamphus procurvoides. The sequence goes on along the minus strand of WBMV01003659.1, from coordinate 3,989 downwards.
CCTTGGCTGGATGCCAGGTGCCCACTAAGCCCGTCTATAACTCCCCTTTCTCAGCTGGACAGGGTAGAGGAAATAAGATGGAAAGCAACTTATATTTTGAGATAAGGCAGTTTACTAAAGCAAAAACAAAAGTTTGTGCATGTACAAGCAAAGAGAAAAAAAAATATTTTATTCTCTACTTCCCATCAGCAAATGATGTCCATTGCAGTTGCTTCAGAAGGCAAACATTTTAAATAATGAATGCCCCCACTTCCTTCTCCTTTCCTTAGCTTTTATATCTGAGCTGATGTCATATAGTTTCGGGCCTCCGCAATTTGGTATAAGTGTTTGGTTTCAGTATTGGCATATGCTTCTTTGGTTTTTAGGTTTAGTATATCTAATCCTTCCTCTTCCGTGTGCTGGAGCGGGATGTGACACTCCGCCCCAGTGGGCGGGGCTGCTGCGGGGAGCGCCGCTCACCTCCCACTTCCGCCCCCTCCCCCCCATTATTGTAGTGACTGCTGCACTGCATGTGGTATATCAGTTATCATAGCTGCTTTCCAAGCAGCTGGCCCTGGTTCAAAACCCGGCTAAGGACATATTTTTGCAATACTGGACTGTTGTGTTTTGTGGTGAGAATGAATGTATGTGTGCTGTGTTAAATGCAATCGTGTGTTTGTTGTGAATTTGCAGTGTTTGATGTGTATTAAATGTTTGTTTGCAGCCACTGTCAATATTGCATCCATGAAGCAGTTAAGCAGTAGTGCTGACTGACCTTGCCACCCCCACCGCGGGGTCCGGATTGGTGGTGCCACAGCCTCCCCACCACTGCCACCATGCAGCACGGGCTGGAATGGGGCCAGGGCTGCGCCTGCTCCAGACAGAGCCATGAGCCACAGGTGAAGACAGGTGTTCCGTGAGAAGATGATATGGCAACAGAATTGAAAACTCATACTGTTTTTGATGCATTGATTGTTTATGTACATTCTATCTTGATAATTTGCAGTGTTCATATCTGTACATGTTTTGTCCCAGTATTTTTGCAGTATGTATATGAGTCTTCTGCGAGCATTGCTTTGGAATGTTTGCATCTTCTCTCTGATTGCTGCAGCATGTGAAAGGGATTCCTCCCTGAATTTAGTTTGAGTCCACACAACATTTCATATGATTATGAAATCAAATTTATCTACCTCAAATTTGTCTACAAAATGTTTTGTAAGATTGACTAATGCTTGATATGTTGAGCAAGGAATATGTGAAATGCTGAACTTTACTGAAGAAGAATCCTGTATAAAGAATCACAAGAGAAAGTGAAGGAAGTGGCCGACTAATATGCGGAACTCTCCCAGTCGCTGCAATTGAATGACTGGTTTAATGAACTCTCCCCTAGACCTTAGTTCACATCGTACCTGCAATCTCTGAGGCAAACTGGCAACGTCACTGATGGGATGAGTTGTTTAGATTGTCCCTAGCTGCAATGAATACCCTGGCTTGCTTTAATGTAATACTCTGTTATTGTGATGTTGCTGTTTTGTTGGTGTTCATTATAGGCACATATATATGTGGGTGTACCTAACCCAACACATGAGGATGCCAAGATCAATAGCCAATTCAATATTAACTGATTTTTATATACAGAGGATGCTTTTATAGCATGGAGGCAAGAGGTATTTGCACTACCACTTCATGAAGAAAATTGACTGCAGTCAAGGGGCAGACTGTGGCAGGGTGGCCTACATCAATAGGGCTTGGAATCCCTTCAGAGAATGCAAGCTCTCTGTGATGAGCTACTGGGAGTACCAGGGAGTACCAGGGTGCTGTTTGCTGTTGTACCAAACTCCAAACATGCCCTGCTTTTGGTAAGCTTCTAGCTGGCCTATAAATTTGTGACTAGCAGTCAGTCACTTTTATAGTATAAAAGTTATACAGTTCTCTTTAGGGTTTTGAAAATATCTGCCACAAACATACTTTGTGGTTACTGAATTGGATCTGGATAAAACATCTGCTCATAATAATTTTATTTATTATTTGTGTTTGCCTGTTATTCAGTGTTGTAGTAATTGTTCATCTTTATGGTTCAGTATTAAGTATAAGTAGTAGAGATTTAACAGGATGAAATCCTTTTCAGTCTTTAAAGGGGGAATATGTAGCTGTAAAACCTATTATATAAGTTTTAATATTATGTTTTAGTACCTTTGTACAAGGTTTCTAAAATGCTGTTTAACATTCTTTGTTAAGAATTTCAACAGGCAAGGGATTTTAATGAGGTGAAGTTTTCTATCTGTAAAAATGTACTGAGAAACAGGCATAACACCTGATATAAGTAGTCAAAGCTGTTCAAAAGCCTTGAAACCATTCCAGAAGACCAAAAGACCAAGGAACAAGACAAGGAAGATGAAGATAGAAGGGTTTTTGAGACCTCTGACTCAGATTTGGGAGAGTGGTACTGTGGGAGGGACAGTTTCGGAAGTGGGTGTAACTGTATTAGGTAATGCTTTGAATTGTTAATTAGGTAACTAAATAAAAGCAATAGGCTTTTGTAACTCAGCATGCACGTTTTTGAAGAAATTAGATTCTCGTGCATTCAACCTCATAATATTAAAAGGAATGCTGCCTGCTGAAACTCACAAATTAAATCTTAGGGATTTTTTATTGAGCCATTTTTTAGGCATCAGATATATCTCCTTGAGACACACACCAGGTCTCCCCATCCTTCCGCATTAACCACCAGGTACACCTCAGTCCTTGAGCAAAAACAATCTTACAAATGGGTTTGCCTTTCTCCATGGTAGGAGAAATCCCCAGCCACTTCTCTATGTGTAGTACAAGGGCCTTATCTTCTCCCACAATATGTAGGGGTTTTGTTTGGGCAGGATGAGGGTGGTTAGCAGATCTTCTGGTGTTAACCAGCCATGAGGCTTCTTCTAAATTTGCATTCCAGTGCTTCCATGGTCCATTGCCTAATGCTCACTATACCACAGCAAGCCTGACAATACCCAACTGCTGCCACAGTACCCCACCTTGGAAAAGAGCCCTTCCCCCATTCTCAGAAAATGACATGAGGTAGTATAAAATAACCTTGAGGTCCCAGCTATGCCCTCTCCTGGCTACTGCAAAAATTAACCCTGCCCTGGCCGGAACCAGGACACTCACCTTCTCTTTCAGTGGTCTCAATGACTTGTCGTGTGGAACTCCACACAACAGCTTTCCATCTCTTTTGATTTCTTACCACATGGCAAGATCCATCAGTAAAGAGAGCAGAGCCTCTTTCATCTTTTGGTAACTCCTTATGTGGTGGTGCTTCCTGGGCACAGGTATGTTATGTGTTTAAAGTCCATGCTTGAATTTTCCCATCACCACCATGTGAGGGCGCTCACCTACAACAAAAGAGCACAAAGCATCCAGCATATACCACCCCCCCTCACCCCAGGGCAGGGGAGGAGGGGAGGGGAAGTGGGGCGGGGGGGGGAAGAGAGGAGAGAAGGGTTACCACATGAAGTGGCTCAAGAATTAAGAAAGAATAAGAAGCACGGGCAGCACGTGGACTCTCTCTTTGTTCCCTGCTTGGCTCTTGGCAAGGAGCTGCTGCTTCCCCATCCCTTACAATCTTTTTAGTAAATGGTAACTCTGACTTGTACTCTCTCTTGAGTTGGGTTCATTTCTCTGGCTGGTTTACCTTTGTAATAGATGGATTTATAATTTGCCAAAATCAAACGAGTTAAGTATTTTTTATTTTATTTTGCTGAATGTAGGAGTAATTTTAGATAGAGGTTTTAGAATAGTTTAAACTGTTAGTTTTAACCTCACCCATTCTTTAACTGTGTGGAATAGATAACTATCGCTCTTTTGATATGCAAGGAGCGGTCTACGCCTCTCTGCCTGGAGTTTGAAGAACAAGTTTTTCAAGTTCTATTATCTCTTCAGAGCACCCTTCTCCCCCTTCTCCTATCTCTACAGAATCGCCTCCCCTCCTCCATAACTTGTTTTATAAGAGAAGCAAACCTTTTTTT
>WBMV01003655.1:32281-71651 GCA_013396655.1 Campylorhamphus procurvoides | reverse complement strand
CTCTTGGATCCCCTTTAGGCACTGGAAGGGGCACTCAGGTCTCCCTGGAGCCTTCCCTTCTCCAGGTGAAACCCCCCAGCTCTCCCAGCCTGTCTCCAGAGCAGAGGGGCTCCAGCCCTCAGAGCATCTCTGTGGCCTCCTCTGGACTCCCTCCAGCAGCTCCACATCCTCCTTGTTCTGGGTCCCCAGACCTGGATGCAGCACTGCAGGTGGGGTCTCACAAGAGCAGAGTAAAGGAAACATTACTCCCTGAACCCACCCCAAGGGAATATCTTGTTCTTTGGAGCACCTTGTAATTCCCTGGAGAGACCAGGTACTTCCTGAATTCACCAAATATCTCTGAGGCAACTCGGTGTCATGTTAACCCATGTCCTGGGAAGCTGGTACCCCTCAGACTGACCAGACCCTGGTACACTCTGACATGTCCCTCAAGGAACCTGGTGCCCTGTAACCTCATCTGATACTCCGCAGCAGACCTAATATCTACAGAATTCTCCCCAAAGTACTTGGTGTTTCCTAAAGCCCACACATCCCTGCTGAACTTACTTCTGGGGGACCTGAATGCTCTGAACCCACCTGGTGTCCCCTGACCCCACCCACAGCGGATCTGGTGCTCCCTAAGTTCTCCCAATGTAATTGAAAGTATGATCCCAGGGGACCACATATTCCTGAATCCACCTTCCAGGGGACTTGGTGCTTTTAATCTTGTCCCCAAGAAATCCATTGCATCATGTATCCATGTCACAACCCTGAATTTGTCCCAGAAGCTTTGAAGAGGGACACATACACACACACCAGTCTCATCTGAGATTCCTAAAGCTTTTTCCATAACTGCAGAACTGCTGTTTACAAACTCATCCCATGGAGATCCAGTCCTTCTGAATCCAACCAATAATTCCCCTACCAGTTCATGTGATACCCTAAGGGAAATCCCTAAACTCACTTTACACTCTGATTCCCAAACCTGATTCTCAGTTTTCCCAAAGTAATGTGTTTGACCTGTCAGCCCATTGTGTGATACTGTCCTGAACTGGGACCCTGAAACTCACCTGATACTCCCTCAACTGGATGTACCCAGGAGAACCAACACTGTCCAAATATCAAGCAGTCCTCCACTAGGAATTAATCCTCCAAATCAACATGATTATGTCCTGGACCCACCCACCCCCCTTAGAGGGACAGATACACCCTGAAGTCACCAATCTCCTGGGCAATCAACACCTTTCTGAAGCCACTTCCAGAAATGCTCTCCTGGTGTTGCCTGGAGAACTGAATCCTCAATGGTCCAGGTCTGGAACCTGATAACCTGATGAGAAAACCATCACAGAACTGATACCATCACAGCCTCCAGGATCATCCCAAGGAGGTGCCAAACTCTCAGCTGCTCTCAGGTTCCTTGGAAGAAGCAGTCTCATCCTCATCCTCTGCACTTTATACCTAAATGAGGAAGCAACCTCTCCTTTCCCCATTCCCAGTGACCTACACACTAAGTACCTGATAACCCCAAATCCTCCCAACATCCTCTTGAGGAAGCAGTACCACAGAGAACTGATACTCCCTGAGTACTCCCATTTATTTCTCAGATACACTAAAAAATCCCACAAAAATCCAAAAAGAGGGGTTGGGCACGGTGGGGATTTACAGGCTCGCTGAAGAGCATCTCTAATAGGGTAATATTCCTGGCTGCATTCAGATTCATATAGAAAAATTACTTTTTATAGAATCATGGGATGGTTTGGGTTGGAAGGGACCTTAAAGATCATACTGTTCCAACCCCCTGCCATGGGCAGGAACATTTTCCATAGACCAGGTTACTCCGAGCCCATCCAACCCGGCCTCAACCAGTTAGTGGGGTCCTTTACTCATAACAAATAACCATGCAGTAATAAATGTCATCTCAGAATTATTATCAGATAATAATATTTCCTTGAGATCATTTATAACATTTTGGAAATCTCCAATTTTCCAGTCTATAAAATGGGCATCACAATACTTGTTTTCCAAGTGAATGCTGAGAAGTGCTGAAGGAAACCTCTGTGTTCAAATAAATAGTGTTATTGCTTAGTGTTCATGGGACAGGGAAACACGGACACTGGGAGAGGGAATGATGTTTGTGTGAAGTGTTACAGACTTGGCAAAAAGAAGGACTTAATTCAGTGGAATTTCTTCAGAGAGGGACTGGCAGCAGCTGAGATTAGGAGTTTACATTCTGGGTTTTCCCTTTTAAATTTGCATTAGTCACCTGATCCTGTGAGATGTTGTCTGGCATCCAAGGCTCACTTGAGAGAGCTTATCCACTCAGGGAGCCTTATGAATCTGTGCAGTGTTTTCTTTAGGCAACTGTGGGCCCTTAAAAGCCTGTGCACTTCTGACAAACACTGATATTGCTCAAAGTAAAGACAAAGTTCCTGGTTTTCCTTGAATATTTTCCCCACAGCTTTCCCTTGGGATGTATTTAACAGAAGGAAATGGCAGTTCTGTGGCAGTTTATAAGATGTTGTGCTAATGTATGTTCAGTCAACTCTTATTTTTCATGTGAACCTGTTTTCCTCACAGCTCTCTCCATTGCAAGATCTGTTGTAGCAGTTAAAAGAGAAAACAGGGAATTATGTGAAATTCAAGTGGGGCCTTGAAGGTATAAATAAGATTAGAGGTTTAACCATGAGGGGCGAGGTAGGGGGTGGAGAAGAAGCATTTCACATGCCTGAGGTTGGACTAACTGCAAGTCTGGGGTTGGAAAAGGAGCTCAAACTTGTTCTTTCAGCTCTAGAAATGCGTACAACTCTGTTTTATTTGGCAACAGTTAAGGGGTTTTATTATCAAGGACTCATAATTTCTCCTGCTTTCTCTGGAGCATTAAGTGTTGAAAGCCCAGTGGGACCAGCCAGGCTTTCAGGATGTGCCAGGTGGGCTGTACAGCAAGTGGAGCAGCTCCATGTCACCCAGGTCTGACCCTGCTCCTCAGTAGTGAAGAGCAGGATTGGCTGACAGAGATCAGGTCCTGCTCATCGCTCTGACTGAGGGCAGCCCTGGGGAGAAGGACTTCGGGTTCTGATGGGGGAGAGGCTGGGTGTGCCCCCCATGGGCACTCTCAGACCAGAAACCCCTTGTGCCCTGGGCTCACCCCACAGCATGGGCAGCAGGGGAAGGGGGGATTCTGTCGCTCTGCCCCCTCAGGTGAGACCCCACCTGCAGAGCTGCCCCCAGCCCTGGGAACAACAGCACAAGGACGTGGAGCTGCTGGAGAGAGTCCAGAGGAGGCCCCAGAGATGCTGCAGGGCTGGAGCCCCTCTGCTCTGGAGCCAGGCTGGGAAAGCTGGGGGGGCTCACCTGGGGAACGGAAGGCTCCAGGGAGAGCTGAGAGCCCCTTCCAGTGCCTAAATGGTCTACAAGAAAGATGAGGACAAACGTTTTAGCAGGGCCTGTACCAAGAGAAAAAGGGGTGATGGTTTTAAACTAAAAGGGGGTCAATTTAGATTAGCTATAAAAAAGTTTTTTGCAATGAGAGTAGTAAAACACTGGCATAGGTTGCTCAGGGAACCTGTGGCTGTCCAATTCCTGGAAGTGTCCAAGGCCAGGCTGGATGGGACTCTGAGCACCCTGGAATAGTGGAAGGTGTCCCTGTCCATGGCAGGGGGGTTGGACTAGATGAGTTTTAAAACTCAAGTTGTTCTGTGATTCTATGACTGTAGAGAGAGGTGATAAAACAACTAAAGTGCTTTAGTACATTTCATAATCACAGTTCTCTGAGTGTGACACACCTTGATTTAGCCCAGCGAAGAAAATCCTGGATCATGGCCAGGAGAGGGTTAAAAAAATAAATAACAGATTACACAGAGTGTACACAACAGTCAAGGGAGCACCATAAGGCAGTAGCTGAGGTCCCATGGTGCTCTGTACTGCTGAAAAACAGGGTAGTGAAGAAAAAGTTTTTGAGATCAATGCCAGATAAAGTGCTGACACCCCATTCTAGGCACAGAGTATGATGGCAATAGGGATATTCAGTGATTTAAGTTCTAGGGGAGTCTGTGACAGTGCTAGGACTTGAGTTCAGTCTCATGCTTTGTGCATCCAGCCACTTACTGTTTTTTCAGCTTTTTTGATCTAAGTGTAAAAGTTGATTTTAAATAACTGCTGCAGTAGTTTATAATAAAATGCTGGGGCCTGGGGGGTGATGCATTCTGGATACTGAACTCTCTTCCTGGTTTTCTGTGCTTTCAGTAGCTGTATCTACCAAATTCGTGCAGTATTTTGACAGCTGGATTTTCTTCCACAGAAAACATCTTTTCATCGGTCCCACACACTGGGATTCAGAAATGGATATGCCTTTACCCAGCTGCCAAGAGAGGGGGTTGGCGGGGAGACACTCTTCCAAAATCAGCTCTCTCAAGCTCAGCTGGATGATTTGTGCACCCAGGGACCCACGCTGACCTATGGGCCAGCCAGGAAGTCTGCACCTCCACCCTTCATGCCATCATACGTGGCTTTTGACAAACAGGTATAAAAAGCTTATTCCAGGAATATCGCTGGCCAAATTCAGAGACACAAACACTCAGCTCCAGGGTTCATGGGACTGCGTGCAGCAGTTTTCAGATGCCACAGCCCTTAGTCAGAGACAGCTGAACCCCAGACTGAAAGAGGCTTTCTTAGCTCGGGAGGAGGATTATAATGCATAAACGATGTAAGACGTTCCCTGCAAATTATACCCGAGCATTTCCAGCAGGGTTGGAAAAGAGATTTGATTAACTCTCAAAAGCTTCAGTTTATAACCATTGCTCTGTAGGACACAGCCTTGGCTTTTTTTGTGTTTCCAAAACTGTTTTGAGATTGTAACTACGTCAGTCTGCGTCAGTGACCCTGATAGTTTGCTTGGCTGTGGTCTATCTATTTATGCTTGTGTCGGTCACCACAGCGTGCCCCAGCCTGTGCTGTGCCATCAGTACCTCCTGAGTTACATTTTGATGATCATATTGGACTAGGAGGTGGCTCTGTGTCTGCTTGGGGCAGTCCTGAGCTGACCCTTGATTTTAAAAGGTCCAGTGTCCCAGCCTGCAATTGCAGCTGTGGACAGAGCAGTGGCTGCAGAGCGAACGTGCAAGGCTCCCAGAGCTCGGCACGTGCAGGGCTCCACACACTGCCAGGACTGGGAGAGCAGTCTGGAGCCAGCCAACCCTCAGCCCATCTGTGAGACAGTCTGGGGAACAGATGTGCCATGTTAATTACTGAGGCTGTTCCTTCAGAGTGATGTAGATGTTGCTGTTTCATCTGTCAGATCCTTCTCTTCCCCTTCCTTCGAGCCAGAGGAGCAGCAGGAGCCCCAGTGCTGCTGGGGATGTCCTGGTCCCTTGTGAGGCACTTTGCTGACTGGTAGGAACTTGCTGGCTTTATCATCCCTTAATTATCCAGACCTCTGGGCTGATGTAGGCTGGGTATGCAAGGCCTGATTGGCCACCTACATCCTCTTAGAGGCATTGAATGATCTTGGAGACAATATTGCTCCTACTTCTGCCAAATAGAGGAACTGGCTGATTAGTTCTGTTGCTTCCCCAGCACAGATCAGGTTTTGCTGTCAGTGCTGAATAGATGTGATTTCAGATCATACAGTCATGGAATGTTCGGGGCTGGAAGGGACTTAAAGATCCTCTTTTTCCTACCTCCCTGCCATATGGGCAGGGACACCTTCCACTAGGGCAGTTTGTTCCAAGCTCCATCCAACCTGGCCTTGAAATGATGACCCATGAAGATTTTAAAATCCTCAGATGTGGCTGAACATTTTAGTGAAATCTCTTAAAAACTTCCCTAAATCAGGGTCTATAAAGCTGACTAACAAAAGAATAACGTGTAACAGTAAACTATATTACTGTCAACTCCAACCTGGCTGGCAGGAGGTGAATTAGCAGGTGGTCAAAGAGGAGTAGGGAAAAGGTTGTATTTTTACACCTATTCTGTGCTTGTCAAATTTGTAAAAGGCAGGTCTTGATAAAAGCCCTTGTGGTGCCTCTGCCTTCACTCACAGATTAGGCTACCATTGTCTTTGATGTTTTTGTAGAATCCGATCCAGTAACTTTGCACCGCCAAAGCAAATTACAAATAAATTATTGGTCTTAATAGACTAGTCATGGTTTTTAAATTCTTTCTTTCTTTCTTCCTTTGTTATGTTGTCCCTTGTGCAGGTTTTGAAGTTCGATGCCTATTTCAAGGAAGAGGTTGCTACCTCTGCAGAAGAGCATTACCGGATCCGCCAAGTGGGCCTCTACTACTACTTGGAAGATGACAGCATGTGCATCATAGAGCCTGTTGTGAAGAACTCTGGGCTTGTTCAAGGCAAACTTATGAAACGCCACAGGGTGCCCAAGAATGACCAGGGGGATTATTACCACTGGAAGGATCTGAACCTGGCCACGAACATCACCATGTATGGCAGGACGTACCGCTTGGTCAACTGCGACTCCTTCACAAAGGTGTGTTGCTTGTACAGAAAACACTGACAGAAGGAATCCCAGGAGTTACAGATGGACAAACCTGTTGGAGTCCTGGAGTTTGCATCTTTAGCTTTCATAATGTGGCTGTTCACAATCTTTCATTTTGCTTCTTGTGTAGATCTTTTTCTTCAGGCCAATGGGGAGTTCAAGGTATGATGTTTGCTGAGGGCATATTAACTGCTCAGTATTTTTGCCCCAGGACTGCTGTGACTCAATTCTTTGTCCTCAGGACTTCTCCTTTCAGTACAAATTCCAAGTTCACCTCTGGGTGAAGAAACATTGTGCATACATGAGAGGGAAATTAGTGGTCCAAACTCTCTCTTGATTTAATACTCCTCTGTTAAGGACAGGGAAAGGGAATAAAACCAATAACTCTGCACCCATCCACAGCCAAGCCATGATCTGTGGGTTGAGAATTGTGGTATGAACTAACCTTTCTAAGAGAGCTTACTCACTGCCTGCTTTTCTATTTCTGGCTATTTCTGTGCCAGTAAATGAAAGAATAATGATCCAATAACAAGTTCTAAGAATTACCAGTACACTGGTATCTTGTTAGATTGTTGTACCCAGTATAATCTCAGCCCTGCTCAGCTACTCTTCTTCCAGGCCAAGGGTTAGAATACTCCAGGGACCATTCCCAGTGGGTGAGTTACATGCAGTCAACCTGTCCTGAGAGCTGTGAGAGTTTAGATCCAGGCTTTCCTTCCCCAGTTGGCCTCAGTGCCCAGGAATGTTCCCAAGCATGTGTAATATATTGGTGTATATGTGGCTGTGGGGCATCTGTGCTGGAACTGGAGGACTGTCAAAGTCAGTTCACACCAAATGAAAAGCTGATCCTCATGTTAATATTGATGGAAAACATGGAATGAGCTTATGTGGGTCTACAACTCCAGGTCACCAGTCTATTTATGACTTACTGACATCCTCCAGACCAGAAAATAGTGAGCCTGAAAGTGTGAACCTGCCTTGTGAGTCTTCAGGGGGATCTCACATCCCTGTTGAAGAAGTTTGTGTAGGTGTTTCCTGGGCTGAATATTTTCATGGGCCACTTCCCAAGGCCAAAAAGGAAACAAATTCATTGACTTCAGAGGTTGTTTTGAGTGAGTGATGTGAGTACACAAGTAACACCCTAGAGTTTGTTCAGGCACCCAAAGTAAGCAAAAAATCCCTTTATAAACAAGCAGATTGCACTCTTTCTGTGGGAAAAGTACTCCTGAAAGATGGAATGAAGCTGCCACTGACACATATCCTCATGCCTGAAAGGTCTTGGTGGGCCTAATGTGGGTAACACACACTTCCACTCTCTGACACAGCCCTAAGTCTCTTGCAAATTCAGACTGACTACATCTGTGGTTAGACACCAATTTAACTTTTTTAATTTACATAAAAGAGACCAACTAACAGATATCCTCCATTTAAAGGCCTAAGGCCAAGGAAAACTGTGCTCAAGTAAAATCTGAGTCAGGATGTTGAGGACAGGACTGCTCTGATTAATTAAAGGGTAAGCAAAGCTAAGAAGTAGCTTAAACAAATGTTTGCTACTGCAGTATTGTTCTCTGTGAGGAATGAACTTGCAGTATTCTGACCTCCCTCATCTCAGCCCACCTGTAATCTCTAGTCGCCTCTTACCTTCAGAACTCATGGCAGCATTAACACCTCAGATGACCTTCCTAGGTGTTCATGGAGAGCCAGGGAATTGTACTGAACCCCCCAGAGGAACTGGTTTCAGATCCTTACATAGAACGTCGGATGCCTGTGCCAAAGCCCATCGTGCCAGCAGGTCCCGACCCCCTCTGGCAGTTCCTGACCTATGACACGAAGGTAAGAGAGCTGGGAATTACCCACAGACTGTGGGATTACCCACAGAGAACTGGTGAGGCACCTCCAGTCCTGTGTCTGCTTCTGGGCCCCTTACTTCTGGAAAGAAAGACACTGAGATGCTGGAGCATGTACAGGGAAGGGAATGGAACTGGGGAAGTATCTGGAGAAGCAGGAGCAGCTGAGGGAGCTGGGAGGACTCAACCTGGAGAAAAGGAGGTTCAGGGGGGATCTTCTCAGTCTCTACAACTCCCTGACAGGAGGGAGGAGCCAGGGGGGTGTCGGGCTCTGCTGCCAGGGAACAAGGGATGGGACAAGAGGAAATGGCCTTAAGCTGTGCCGGGGGGGTTCAAGTTGGAGATCAGGAAGAATTTCTTCTCTGAAAGGGTTGTTAAACATTGGAAGGGGCTGCTCAGGGAGGTGGTGGAGTCCCTATCCCTGGAGATGCTCAAGAAACAATTGGATGTGGCACTTAGTGCCATGGTCTAGTTGACAAAGTGGAGGTTGGTCAAAGGTTGGACTCAATGACCTCAAAGGTTTTTTCCAGCTTAGATGATTCTGTGATTACAGACTACATGTGCCATTGAAACTCAAGTCTGGTGAGTGTCTGTAACCTCCCTCATTCTAAAACATCTCAGTCTGCTGAAGAGACTCCAGATTTGCTCCTTTCTTGGCTGTAGTGAGATACAAAACCTTTTATGTTTTTTCTGAGCTTTGTGCCTTGTAAACAGCTCCTCTTTGGATTGCAGAGCCTGTGCTTTAGATCATCCATTACTCTCTTGCTTTCTGTTGGGATGAGACAAGCCACCTGTCTCTGGAATTCAGCAGCCAGATACAGTTCTATGTGTGTGCTGCATCCACTGCTCTCTTCCCCCAAAACATTGATGCCATGTGCCAGAGCAGACAATTTCAGACAAACAAAAATGCCAGCTGCTCTGGCTGAATTGTTCCCGTGCGCACAATTGATTAACACTCTCCTCCCTGCTTCACTGGATCTTCTTTTCATGTAGCAACAATGCAAGGAACCCTGTGGACTATACTCACACTAGAAAATAACCCAGGGCAGGGGCACAGCCCAAGTTCTGTGTGTTGTCTCTGACCAGCTATCAACCAAACATCTCCTGGCCATCAGCTAGGGGTTAGCACAAGCCAGGATCATAGCCAGATGCCATTTTGGGTATGTTCACCCTGCTTTGAGGGGGGCAAGCACTTCTGCTGTGAATGCAAGCTGGGCTGTACCTGCCAGTTTACTGCCAGTTTAGCCTTAGGGACTATTGGGCTGCCTGTCTGGGAGCTGAACCTTGGGGAACTTTTGAGCATCTCAATGTGAGCAGTTTGATTTCTGTGGCATTAAAAGATCATTCACATCCATTTGTTTCTTCTCCCTTTTTCTCCACCGCAGGTCCTTCGTTTCTATGCCATATGGGATGACACCAACCACCCCTTTGGTGATCAGCATCGCTGCATCATCCATTACTTCTTGGCAGATGACACAGTGGAGGTTCGGGAAGTCTACAGGAGAAATGATGGGAGAGACCCATTCCCAGTACTGATGAAACGCCAGCGCTTGCCCAAAATCTTAGCAGACAAGAAAAGTAAGATTAGATTGGCACATCTGTCTGGGCTAGAGTGCCTTGGTGGGTGGACATGTCCATGGTGGCTGTGCCAGAGGTATGCTGAGCCTGGACAAACTTGGCTGAGAACACTCCAAGTGTCATTGTTTTATGGTCAAAGAAAAGTTCTTCAAGTGATCACTCCATTCTTTATCTTTTGGGAAACAGTGACAAGACAGCAGTGCCAACAACTCCCTGGACCTATTTATACAGCTTGATTTTATATCCCTTTTCACTAGGAAATGTTACCATCTCCCTGATTAATTTATTTTCTCTTTTGCTCCCTTGTCCTTAGTGAGCTTTCCAAGCTGTGTGCTGGAGATCTCTAATGAGGAGGTACTCGAGTGGTACTCACCCAAAGATTTTGCTATTGGCAAAACTATCACCCTCCTTGGACGAACCTTCTTAATCTATGATTGTGACAAGTTCACACAAAACTTCTATCGGGAAAAGTTTGGCATCACAGACTTCCAACCATTGGAAATAAGTAAGACACCACTTGAAAAAGTTCCACAGGTACTGCAAATAATTTTTGGAAGGAAGGGAGTAAAGAAGTAGTTTGTATAAGCTCTTATAGTAAAGCAGACATTCATCTTAGTGAGAACCTGTAGTAAACAAATCCAGCTTAAACGAAAAAGCAAGTAATTCAAAAAAGACAAGGCTAGAATGATCATAATTGATATAAAAATGAAAGTCTGGCTGCACTCGTACTACTAAACTCGCCTCACTCTCCAAAACAGTTTTGCCTGCTGGGGATGATCACAGCCCTTGTCACTTCCCAAAGTGAGCTTAGGAATGGTTTGGAGTGTCAGTTGGCCTAGACCACAAACATGATGGGGATGAGGTTACCAGTGTAACCATATAGATGGTTGAGTTGCTGTGTATGGATAAGTTTATTTGGAACTAGATGGTTTTATGGTCCCTTCCAACACAAACCATTCCATCATTCTATGATTCTATAATACAGCCATAGTCTCTTTATTTAGAGAAATTATCTGGCTTTCTGTTTCAGATTTTCTTAATCCTCTTATATTTTCTATAAGTCCAATACATGGCCAGGCTAGCAGCATCTCTGCTGGGCAGCTTGTCACTGCTCCTGCTACCTGGTGACAGGTAGTTTTAATGAGCTGTCTTGCAAAGTCTTGTTCTCACTTGTTTACGGTTGATATCTTCCTCTGGATGCAGGTAATTCCTCCCTATAATGGTTTTGGCATCCCTGAAGACTCTCTCCAGAACTGCCTTAGTCTGATTCCAAAGCCTCCACGGAAAGATATAATTAAGATGCTGGAGAATAACCTCAAGATCCTGCGGTACCAGCTGGCCCTGGTATGTGCTTTCTTGGTGGAATAGTGCCAGCTTGTGTGGTTGAGTCAGGGGGAGCAGCCTGCTCAGACAAGGCTGTTGGCAAATTCTCTTGTGTGCTAGAGGGAAAAGAGAGTGTCCCAAGCCCACACGAGTGTCCCTTGAGAGATGGCAGGGGGTTTTGTGCTTACTGTCAAAATGAGCAGCATGGAAAAGTAGGGGGAAATAAAGGCCAGAAAAGTACAAAACAGACATGCTACAAACCCACAGCCATTTATGGAAAAACTCCCACTGCCAGCAGCACGTGACAGATGGCCCTGACTGGAACAGCCTTGCACTGGGCACTGTGCCCCTGCCTGCCTGGAACTGCTGCCACAAGCCAGAGCTTGGTGTCCCTGCTGCTGGCTCCAGCACCTGCCCTTCTCCAGGCTAGTCCTGGGTGCAGCAGCCAGCAAGGAGCTGTCCTAGCAGAGCAGCCAAATGCCAGTGTAGAACCTGGAGAGTCCAGTGTTTTCCAAGAGCATCCAGGCTCTGGCATTTGTGCCAGCTTTCCAGTTGGTTTATGCAAGGAGCCTCTGGCATGTCCAGCAGTAGCGATGGCATTTCCTGTGCTGCCTGCCTTCTCCAAACACTCTGGGTGAGTAAGGGCTGGTTTCTTTTCCCTATTGTGCAGGAGTTCCCTAAAGGTCACAGCTGACAAGTTCAGATCCACTTAATTTTGAAGGAGGCAAGTCAACCCACTGGTGTGTCAGGGGAGTGACTTCCTGTGACTAAGAGCTGAAGCAGCACCAGCCTCTCTGAGGCACTCAGTGGAATGAAAAATGTAACTTTAATACTGAATTTTACAGCCTCTCTGGGACGAATAATTCCATATAGGATATTCCTTTCTCTTGGATTATTCAGTATGTGGAAATACCGAATATATTTGTTCAGTGCAGCCCAGAGTCTGCTTCTGTCACCCTGAATAGAGCAAGTAACCTTTGAAATCCAGATAGTTACTGCTGTCTAGGGCTTTGTTACACTATGTCAGCACACCAAGTGCTTTGTTTAGTCATCAATAAAAAAACCCCTATGAGCCCTGTGTGCTTATGAGTGGGTTACTAGGTATTTCTGAGCACCCCAGGAAAGGAAAACCTGGTTAAAATGTTACTTTACAACCCATTACCTTTCCTTTAGGAATCACCAGTCCCTGAGGACAGAAATCGCCGTTTCATCCTCTCTTATTTCCTCTCTGATGACACAATCAGCATCTATGAACCCCCAGTCCGAAACTCTGGCATCATTGGAGGCAAATACTTAAAAAAGACCAGAGTTGCCAAGCCAGGGTCTACTCCAGAGAATCCCACATACTATGAGCCCTCTGACTTTGCCATCGGTTCTACAATTGAAGGTAAAATCCAGCCTGGATTGATAATACTGTGCTCTGATATGTCATTTATTGCATGGACAGTGCATATCCTTTCCTTCACTTCAAGAATCTGTTGCTTCTGGGTCTCATCATATTTGAGTTTCAGATCAGCAGCAGGTGTACATTAATATAAGTCTGTCACTGACAGTGTCTGAACCTTTGAATCAGTGAAACTTCTTACTTCAAGAAATGAAACAAACAGCAGAGCTGGCTCAAACCTGAGCCCAGCCACAGGAGAGGAATTATGCTCCCTCCTGAATGAAAAAAGGACTTACCCATGCTGAAACACAAGTAACACTTCTTTCTTTAATGCCTCTTCCCCAGTGTTTGGCCACAGGTTTGTTATCATTGATGCTGACGAACATGTGCTTAATTATTTGGAAAGGAACGCAGAGTGCTACCCTGCAACAACACTGCAGTCCCTGAGGGATCATTTTCGCCCACGGAAGGCAGTAAAGGAGACTGTCAACAAGTAGGCTACAGAGGGTGGCATTGTGGGGCTAAAGAAGACTCAGGGTTGACATCTAAGGGCATTTTCAGCAGCCTCCAGATGGCTGCTCTACTGGTTATTCTGCTCCAAGGGCCTGTGTTTGGACACATACAGAGGGGGTGAAGTGTGTAGAATAAAATGTTGTGGCCACTGCTGACCCCAAAACTTTGTGGGACGGCTCTGCCTCATCAGCAGAGACACTTTCAGCCAAATCACAGAATAGTTTGGGTTAGAGGGGACCTCAAATCTCATGAAGTTCTAACCCACCTGCCATGGACAGGGAGACCTTTCACTAGAGGAGATTGCTCAGAGCTTCATACAGCCTGATCTTGAACACTTCAGGGATGGGGAACACATCTTTTCCCAAAAGACATCAGTTCACTGTAATAGATGCTGCCAGTTTAAGCTACTTGATCATTGCAGGCTCAGGGGGTGGTTGGTGGAGTCTTATTTGTAGCATTTGTTCCTTCTTTGCCTATCAAAGCTATATGGAGCCAGTTTGTGTGATCCAGTAACAACCATGTTACCTCAGAACATGATTTGGAGGCTCAGGTATCCTGGTAGTTCAGGGGCTTTGGGTGGAAAACAAGTTGCCCACAGTTCCTGGGACTGTGGAGCACAAAGGGAAATGCTCCTTTTTCACATAAGTGTCACAGTAAGGCTGCCAGAATTAGCTTTTACATGAAATCCCGTTATTCCTTTCTTCTGCAGCGACATCCCCAAGCAGGACCTGGATGACTTAATTGAGGAGGTTCAGAAAGAGCTGAAGCTCCGTCATAGCTACTTGAACACCAGGAAGTTTCATGAGGAATTACATCACATTGACAAGGATGGCTCTGGAATTCTGGACAAAGGAAAATTTTTGGATGTTTGTGACAGGTTGGAAGTCCCAACCAGCACCATTCTTCTTAAAAAGGTCAGAAGGCAGGGATGCTGTGCATATGGAATTCCCCTCTTATAGGTCTTCCAGAAGATCTCTTCTCAAAACCAACCCTAACCTGCTGCTTTACCCTACGAAGGGGAACAGCTTCAGGAAAAGGGCAAGAGAGTCCCAGTTTAGAAAGGCCTTTGATCTGTTGGACTGAGCCTGTGTCCTAGAGGAGATAATAATTGCTGTCCTCTAAGGAAAGGGAGGAAATGTTACCCAGGTTGTCCCCTGTATTTGGCTGCACTCTCATGTGAAGCCTGAAAATTCCTGCGGGCTCCTCAGCTCTTGGATGAGCAGAAGAGGTTTTATATCATAATAAAAATCAGGGATAGGGTACTGCAGAGCTATGGAATGACTGTCCAGCACAGCTGGGATTGAGTAGAGATGACACTGAGGTGCTTAGGGAATGAGCCTTAGGAAAGCTTAGAGACATCCTAGATTTTACAGCAACTGAATTGAAGGTTTAAGAACTAAGTATTGTCCCAAAAATATAAAATGATAATAATTAAAAAGAACCCAAAGAAATTAGAATCATAACCATTTGGTTAGCAATTGCTGGGCACTATGAGCAAGAGCACATGGAGATCACAGTCTGCAGAGCAGAAAATGTGAGGGAAACTGAGAGAAAAATTCTTGCAGCAGGGATGGAGGATCCTTTCAGGAATATGACTGGCAAGGATGCTTCCTTGTGATGTGATAGGCAGTAGACTAGTGGCCAATAAAGACAGACTCGGAGTTTAGATAAAACCCTTGCTAAAATAAGAAATTTTCTAAACCAGCCAACTGTGATCATCACATGGTTAGAAAGGTGTGTCTCTGAATGGGGGAAGAATAAACGCCCTGACCAGCACCCATTAGGGTTCATCAGAGCTCAGTCCACCCTGAGGAGTTCACAGTGTGGTGGGTCCTTCCTGCTCCACTCTGAGAATGGGAGAGGAAGTGACACGGGCAAAACTAATTGAAGAACCTGTGACAACTGAGGCTAAATCCCGCATGTCTGAACCCCAGTCTAGGACCTGTGCACTAAAAACATCCATCTTCTCTCTTGAAGTCTTAATAGCAGTGTTCCCAGAGCCCTCGGGAGCGTGGCAGGGCTATAAATTAAACATATGGCAGGGAGTGAACTGCTGCCCAGGTTGGAGAGGAGCACAGCTGTCAGTCACACAGGAGCAAACCCCGGTGAATCTGTCTCCAGGCGACAAGGGGAAGAAGAATCCTTTCAAGGAACTGTGATATTAGACCTTTTCCATCTCCCTGGGTGTCAGAAGGAGATTAGTTACGCAATTAAAGAACCAAAAGCCCTCTTTCTTCCCCTTAAGCACTCAAAGACTATAACTCTGTGACACAATGCAGGGTCAGGCACGGACACCAGAACTGGCTCATTAGTCAGGCTGTCTCCGAGCTCAATTATCTGTGTCTCCCCTTTATGCCATGTGCACACACCAAAGTGACACCAGGGAACAGGAACAATTCAGATATGCTGCTCCCATCCCACTTTTGGCAGGAATTTCTGGAAGATTTCCTGTGGCCTGTGTCAGCCTGTGGCCACGCTTTGTATTTCTGTGGATCTGTTGCCACTGTGGTGATGGCCAGAAGGAAATCAAGATTAGACTCAAACACTCTCTCTTCTTCTTGTATAGATTAGTGTTATCTGTAGGCATTCAAGGTTGGACTGGAACCTTTAGACAGTGAGCCCAACCTTTACACCCTTAAATGGCTGGACTTGATGATCTAAAGGTTGGACTTGATCTTGCAGGTCTTTTCCAACATTGGTGATTCTACAATTCTAAGTTGACTTGTGATTCAGGCCTACCAAGGCTCTTCCAAGAGGGAATAAGATCTCCTGTTCTGTCACATAAGCAGTACCTCTGGGCACTTTGCTCTAAAAAAACCCCCGATTTTGCAGCTTCTTCCAACTCTTTATGGTGTTTGTTGTGTTTTTTGTCCCCATAGCTCATTGACTATTGTTCCTGTGGAGAAGACAATATAAACTACCGTGACTTCCTTCGAGCCTTCCCTAGTAACCTTTTCGCCGAAGCTGAAGCACAGGATGAGCAGCAGTTAAATACTCAGCTGACTTGAAGATGTTGTACTTCAAGAAATCTTTACCTTTGCTTTACTCTCTCCCCCTTCCACAGAACCAGCTAATTGCACCCTTATTTTGTTAACTTTTTTTTTTTCCTAACTTCTCCCCACCCTTTTAGTCACCACCAAACTCAACCTCACAACTGCTGGATGAAGAAATGAAACTCACAGGAGAAGAACATTTCTGAGAACCAAAGTCAGGTTCTCTTCTTGATCTCTCAACTTTTTAGTGCAGTACTTTAGAGAGCTAAAGCTCTTTGAAGCCTGGAGTGAAAACCACTCTGGGTTTCTCTCAGAGTCAAAAGGGCCTTTCACCACCTTCAAGTAGTGAAGACTGCCAGTTTAAATTGGTTTGAAATTGCAATAAAAATGGAGTTACTATAAAAGTGTTAGTAAATCTGTTTTAGATAGAAGTAACTCAATGACTGGAATAGTAAAGGATTAAAATAAGAGAGGGGACAGCCCCACAAGGTAGGATTTTGGGTTTACTCAAAATGCAGTGGTGAGTTTGGCTATCTGGAGATAGCAGGGGTCTGGACAAAAATCTGCTCACGGCAGCTCTGCATTTTTTGACAAAAGGTTGGGAAAATGGTTTTAGGACTGAGATACCATCTAAACCCATCTTTTGCAGCCTGTCATCTCACCAGACTGGGCTCCATGGAAAAGGGAATACAGGCAGTTGGCATAGCAATAGAGTTATGACACTTGTGCTCCACTTAAGAGTCACATTACTCATCTCTCCATGAAGGTAAATGTGGCAGGGACATTCTCCCCTCAAATGTCACCTGTCAGGTATTGCCATGGAGCACAAATGAAAAAGAAAAGGCAGCTGTCATGCACACAGAGGAGAACAAAGCTCTTTGGAACAAAATGTTTCTTTAAATCAGCTTTTGTGCTGTGGATTCCCACTTCTCCTTTCTCAGACAGCTGAGAGTCTCCACATGACAGCTCCCTCCTGCTCCCCTTGTTTGGAAAGGTCACTGCTCTTCCCTTTTGTGCTGCTGCTTGCTCTGACTGAGGATCACTCCAGGTATCTCTGGTCCACCTCGCTTTTCAAGAGACCCAGAACTTACAGATGAAATTACTGGAGCTGTAGAAAAGAAAGTCTGAAACTATTTTCTGCACATGCTACGCAACTGTAACCTAATCCTCAGCCAAGTCATGTCCTATCCCTGGGCCAGCTGCACAAAGTATACAATTTACCAAAAAATATGTGCCTAAACCACATCAGATAAATCATCTCCTACAAATGCCCTGCTCCTCCACTCCCTGTGATGGAAGCAGCCATGAACAATGACCTCCAGAGCAGCTGCCTGTGCTGTGGACATGGGAAATGTGGGAAGATGAAGCCCAGCTGCAGGGGCATGGAGTGACAGGACAAAGGGGAATGACTTCAAGATGAGAGGGTAGATTTAGATTGGAAATTCGGAAGAAATTCCTCCCTATGAGGGTGGGCAGGCCCTGGCACAGTTTGGGCAGAGAAGCTGTGGCTGCCCCATCCCTGGGAGTGTCCAAGGCCAGGTTGGACAGGGCTTGGAGCAACCTGGGCTAGTGGAAGGTGACCTTGCCCATGGCAGATGAACTTTAATGTTCCTTCCATTCCAAACCACTCCATAATTCCACAAATACGAGGACACAAGATGCTGCAAAGGGAACAGTTAGCCTGGTATGGCAGCTGCTTTGCCACATGTACAGCTTAGGAATGACAAAGTATCACTGGACAGCAGCAGTGGAAGAATCTATGCTTTTTATTCATTTATTTCAGAAAAATACTTTTGCTGAGTGTATCACAAGAGTCATTTAACAATGAACAACAACAAACAAAATCCGTACAAAAACTGAAGTGACAGGAAGAATGAAACAAACAGGATAAAATACCAGAGACTGTTAATTCCCCCTACCCCTCTCCAAAATCAGGAAATATGGAAGAACAAAATTTTCCTCGAGTTCCTTTGCTGAATTTTGATCCATCAAGATCCACATTTTCAAGGAGAGACTACATGCCTTTGCCTGGCTTTTCCAACAGCCATTTTTTCCCAGCAAAACTACTCACACAGCCCCGAGCCAAAGGAACATATTTCACTGTTGGATATAAAACCTACTAAACCAAGCTTTTATTCCACATGAAGTTTCCTGGAAGGCTGTAAATCAAACCCCATCATCTCCATCCGCTCTTGACACAATTTGGGGTCCATCTACCAAAGGCAAGAGCCTGAGGCTGCTGTGAACCCCCAGGCCCTGCAGCAGAGGCAGGGTAGCTCCAAGCTTCTTTCCACAGTCACTTGGAGGCAAGGAAGAGACATACTAAAGTAGCCACTCTTCCCTCCAACCACGAAGCCTACCAAAAATACATTTTAAAATGGTGAGTTGAGGGTAAGGGGAGCTACAGGGGAACTGGAACTTGTCTACTACTAACCCAAACATGATGAGTAAGAAGAAAAGAATCCTAAACAACAACAAGACAAAATGCGACTGTAATGCCCCATAAAGTAAGAGTCACTCAAAAATTGTATGTGAAATGCTACATCTGTTCTTCCTCTGCTCCTTTCTCTTCCCAAGCCCATTCTCCAGCTATCTAAGACAGACAGAGAGAACTACTGCTGGTATTTCACAGCTCTTCTAGGCTAGGACAAGGGAACGCTATGTTTCACCCCCAAAAATCACAGGCTACTCCATTCCTGATCTTCTTAGGCTGGATAATGGACGTGGACTACAAAAGCAGCCTCAAGCCCATGGGAAGGGTGCAAGCAATAGTCACACTGAAAGTAAAGACCTGCAGTTTTGGATAGTCTCCACCAGCTTCTGCACTGTGGTGGACAAGATCTCCTTTCTGGGGCTGGATCTTGGGATTGGATTAAAGGTTGGATTTTGATGACCTTAGAGGTGTTTTCCAACCTCACCCAATGATTCTACGGTGTTTTCTGCAGATGACACAGGGCTTGACAAGATGGGGCATGAGAAGAACATCCACTCAAGGGAAGTGAGCTCGTGGCATTTTATACACAGAGCAGTCGAGGACAGACTGACCAACAAGGGCTTGTAAGGAAAATACTCTGGGATAGGAAAAGCTCTTTGGGCTGAAGAGAAGGCTCAATCTGCTGAGAAATGACACGGACATAGAAGCAGTTACTGTGGGCTTGCAGCTGAGGGATTGTGCTTGGACTAGAACACAGAGACAGAGCATCCCCTCTCATGGAGGGGATTGCAAACCTCCAGGATGACAGTGGATATTGCCTAACAACAAAGGCTCAGCTCGAGAATAACCAACCTGCCAGGTTTGGGTCTAACGGAAGGATGGGAATTTCTGAGGACTGAATATAGGGGAGGGCAAAAAAAGCCCCATCATCTATAGGTTTAAAAAAACAAATACTAGAAAGAACACATGGAAATGCTTCCAAAACAAACTGTCCCTTTTCCTGGTAGCTCTATCAAAAAGAAAACAAAAAAACCCCATAAATGTAGCATAAGTTGTACATAGGTAGTAGAGAGGGAGGGTGTTCAGCTACTGCTGTAGTATGGAGAGGCTACAATGTAAGGCACTTGGGATACAAAGCATCATCAGCTACAGCATTGTGCAAGTGGAAAAGCTGCCTGAACCAAAGCAGGCAGGGGGAGGAATCATTCAGCAGCCAGTTTTTTGGGGGGCTGTATGTGTCACCTGTTAACAGAGCCAAAGCTCAGCTGCTGCAAGGCCCCAGCTCTGCAGAGAGGACCAGCTGAGGCTCCGGAGAGAGGCCAGCCAGCAGTCGCTCTTGGAGGGCACATGGCAGTGGATGGCTGGGGAGGGGAAGAGGAGGAGGAAGGAAAAAACCTCCCACACTAGACCTTTTCCACGTCCTCCCTAAACATAAAGCTCTTTTCCCCCTCTGGTCTCACCACACTGCAGGTACTGCTGCTGCCTCTGAGCCAAAGTGTGTTCTTGACCCAGCGTGGGCTATGGGTGCAAGATACCTCCAAGGGCTCTTCCTCCTTCCCCTTCCCCTTCCTGGCAATATCTCTCATTTATCTCTCAAAGGTCATGGGGATAGAGGACCGAGGGGAATTTGACCAACTGTTCTCATGTCCCTGAACATTTTCTCCCGCTGGTGCATCCTCAACAAGGAGAGGGGCAGGAAGGGACAAAAGACACCCACAGAAACAGGATAAAGACGCCAACTCAACTCAAAGAGGGGCAGAAAATGAACTGTCACCTGTTCCTCAAAACACAACTGATGAGAAGAACAACTGAGCCAGCGTCAAGCTGGAATTGCACTGGGAGAGAGCCAGAGTTCGGCTGCCCAAAGGGCTGAGCAAGGGATACGCCAAGGATCAATCCTGGACCGCCTATGGAAGAGCACGCCAGCTCCCCCCAGTTCTGCACCCGCTCTCCTCGCCCAGCCAAGGGCACACACGAGTCTCCTGTTCCTTCTGTGCTGAAGCAGAACTAAAGCTATGGTCGACTTCGCTGCACGAGAGGCACCAACAGCAAAGCCCAGCTCAGGAACTGCCCTGGAGGAGAGTGTGGGGTGAGAGGTGCCACTACTGCCCACCTGCCAAGTCCAGCCTGGTGTGTGACACCCCAGAAGCAGCTCAGTGAGGTGGCACTGACCCACAAAACCCCAAGCAGATGCTACTCCTCAGCAACAAGGGATCAAGTCGGTGGGATCTGGCTTTCCATAAAATCTCCTGCCAGCACGTGGAGGGGGCAGCGGGCAGGAGCAAGAGGGGAAAGTGGTCTGCAGCAACAGATGGCCTCTGAGGTAGATTTGAGATGACTCCATCTGCCAACAGCTACATGTTACAAATCAGGCTTTTCCTAAAACGCAAGCTGTTCCTTGCAGCTCCGGCTTCCTTCCCCTTCCTTCCCTGTCATCTCATTCACAGCTCAGAAAGGGGTGAAGGGCCTAGGTTTTTTGGAAGAAACCCTGGATTTGATAGCACCTTGGGTGGATACAAGCACTGTATCCTTTGGAAACAAAGAGTGAAGCTGGTGGCTACTGATGGCACGGCTGGACTGGTACGGGAGGGATGAGGAAAGCTGAGGTGACAGCATGATGGGCACAGTCCCATTAATGCAAAAACCCTTTGCAACAGCCAGTTTGTCACCTGGATGTGGTCATGAGCCACGAGAACACCAGGTCAACAAGGCACAATCAAGCTGGCAAAGGGGCTGGGCTGGCAGGAGCCAGGCCAGCGGTCAAAGTGGGGCAGGACTCAAGGTTTCACCTGGACCTGAGGATGCTGCTGCCCCACGACAAGACAGGGAGAGCTGCAGAGCTGCTCAGCTCCAAGAGGCTGAGAGCTCCAGAGCAATCATGGGGCAGCCAAGGGAGACCCAGCTGTACCAGAAGAGCTGGGGCAAGCAGAGGCTGGGAGGTGGGCCTTCCATATGAAGATGGAAGTCTCTCCCCTCTCTGCTGCCCAGCTCTTCAAAATTAGCTCAAAACCAGGGATCAGAAAAGCCCTACTTAACCAGAGATCCACCATGAGACAAGACAGGGCTGAGGTTCCTCCCTCAGACCCTGGTCTCTCTTTGCAGCATCACCATCCTGCCAAGCACTGGCCAGGTGTGCCCCATGTCACCAGAGAGCACCCCTGGGCCTCAGGATCTCACAGCCCCAGCACAATCCCCCAGGAACCTGTTCCCATAACACACATTTGGTGCCTTCAAGCTGTCGTGGCCCTGTTCCAGGGACGCAGGGAAGCACCATGAAGAGAGGGGAGGAACATGCTGTAGGAGAAAAAAGGATTGTTTGGAACCATCTACAACACATTTGTAACCATTAACCAAAACAACCAAACACTAAAATAGAAAAGAAAAAAAATTGCACACTGATTTACGATTAAACAGGAAGGTAAAACCAAGAGGACTGGAAAAGGTTCCTATGAGGGGAAGGGAGCAGGGGAAAGGGACCTTTTTGGTTTTATTGCAAATGGTTCAAGAGAGAAAGAGAGGAAGGGAGGAGAGCGAGAGACACCTTGGGAAGATGACCAGTTTCCGAGCCATTCAAGACGCCGCTCGTGAGGACCAGGAGGAGGGGCTGCTTAGTCCTGGTATCTCGCCCTCCTCCCCAGGAGACAACCCTTGGCTTCTACGGCGACTTCAGCTTCTTGGTTCGAGGTGAGGTGCCGTTCTCTGCTTTCACCACCCCGTTTTCATGGTAACCTGGGGATGGCAGCAGAAGGCAATGAAGCTGGTGAAGGGTCTAGAGGGTAATTCCTATGAGGAGTGGCTGAGGGAGTTAGGGTTGTTTAACGTGGAGAAAAGGAGGCTCAGGGGTGACCTTATCCCTCTCTACAGCTTCCTGATAGGAGGGTGCAGCCAGGGGGGGGTCAGTTCTGCTCCCAGGGAACAAGTGACAGGACAAGAGGACATAGCCTCAAGCTGTGCCAAGGAAGGTTCAGGTTGGACATTAGGAGGAATTTCTCCACAGAAAGGGGGATTAAACATTGGAATTGGCTTCCCAGGGAGGTGGTGAGTTCCCATCCCTGGAAGCATTCCAGAAACATCTGGACATGACACTTAGTGCCACAGTCTAACTGACATGGCAGTGTTCATCCACAGATTGGACTTGATGACCTCAGAGGTCTTTTCCAATCTAATGGATTCTGCGATTCCAGGGAGAGACAAAACTTTGTCTCTTACACAAGCCAAACCATTAATCCTCTCAGGGCTAGACCACAGACATGGGGAAAAGCCCCTGCTACATCAGGGCCCTGCTGGGGAGCCCCTGAGGGGGTGCTGACCTGCAGGACTGATGCCTCCCATGACACCTCCATCCCAGCACTCACCCGAGTCCCTCTTGAGTGGCTTGGTTTGCTGCTTGGTGCCGGGGGCGGTGGCTCGCTTCCGACTGCTCTGCTCATTCCAGTACTCCCTCCAGCGCCGCAGCTGGAAGTGGATGAAGCGCCACATCACCGAGGCCTGGAAGAGGCACACCAACAGCAGCACACTCATTCTGGCAGGGGCGGAGAAGAGGCAGGCTGAGAACAGAGCAGCAAGGCCACCCCCGGCCCGGCCTCCCACCCACACCGGGGTTGGTGGCCGAGGTTCCCCTGGGTGGCAGGTGCCAAAACCTCCAGCCACCATCTCTGCTTCCTGCCATGCCCTGAGCTTAGGGAAGCCAATTCTGTTTCCCTCCACACCATAAAGATCTCAGGTGCTTGGGGCATCACTAACTGTTACAGCTTTAGGGCAGGAATGGACGAAGAGGATCATCTGGGCCAGCCCTGCCCAAACCACACTCTGCATGGTCAAGGTACGATGTTCCCAACTTCTCTGTACATCTAAAAGGTGGATGTGGTTGGAAGGAAGCTAAGAAAGTCTCCCAGATTCTCAGGTGTGCCAGCAAGCCCATGGCTTCAAACAGTTTGGAATGACCAGGCCTGGCAAATTCAGAACTGAACCCACAGCTTCTGTATGGGTGAGAAAGGCTCCCAGTCTTGACAGAGAGACTGCAAGGCATGAGGAGCCCATCTCATACTCTGCTCCCCACACCAGCAGGCAGCAAAACATGCCCAAGCAGAAGGAGAAATGCCTTTTCCTTGACCACATCCCTGTAAATGCACTTACAGGTGCAGCAGGGAAAGCCTGCAAGCCTTTCTCTGATAGACTTGTGCTTTATAACTTCACTCAATGAACACCTTATTTGCTGTTTTTTCCTCTGTTGTGGCTCTGTAGCATTTAAACTCCTCTTTGTTTCCTTCACACCTCTTCAGCTCACTAGGACCTAACCTAAATGGAACACAGATCAGATCCCCACTGGCACTTGGATGGAGCTCTGAGCAGCCTGGTCTTGTGGAAGGTGTCCCTGCCCATACCAGGGGGGTGGAATGAGATAAGCTTTAATGTCTTCTCTAACACAAACCATTCTGTGATTCCCAAACTCACCAAAACCCACCTTGAGACAACACAGCCATGGAAGGCACAGGAGACATTCCTACCTGAAGAAGATATTGTTGAAGAGGAAGCTGAAGAAGTTCCCTCTCTCAGGGTCTAGGGTCTGGCTCTCTACCCGTGGCAGCCCAAAGCCAATGACCAGGATGTACAAGGTGAGGGTGAAGAGCCTGGTGACCACGAACACAACAGCCCAGACATTAAACCTGTGGGAGGGACAAGCAGAGGTGTGGGCAGGAGCAGCTCCCAGTGCTGAGTGGGGAGGTGGGATCAAGCCCCACAGCTCTCCCAGGCTCTGCAGGAGGGTGAAAGGCCTGCGCAGCTGCCTTGCTTACAGCTTCTCGTTGTTCTCATCTGTGAAGTAGACCAGCCGGGCCATGTGGAAGAAGAACTCAGCCAAGTACTGCAACAGCAAAAGGATCAGCCCCAGGCGAGTTAAACTGGGAGGGAAGAGGAAGGAAAAAAGCATCACTGGGCTGGTGAACCTTCATCCTTCAAATCCAGCTACAGCTTCTTCCCTGCATGCCAGTGCTGTAGCACCAGCCTAAAGCCAGGCCTTTCTGCAGCAGTGGGGGTAGGACTGAGGTGGGAGAAATCCCTGTCCCCAAACCATCAACACAGCCCAGACAAGTAGGAATCCAACACAAAACCCTAACTGTTGGTAAGGCTGCTCTGCTTTTTATCACTGAATGGGTTGGGTTGCAAGAGACCTTAAAGACTATGTCATTTCCACCCCCTGCCATGGGCAGGGACACCTTCCATTATCCCAGGTTGCTCCAAGCCCCATCCAACCTGGCCTTGGACACTTCCAGGGATGGGGCAGCCACAGCTTCTCTGCCCAACCTGTGCCAGGGCCTCCCCACCCTCACAGGGAAGGATTTCTTCCTAATATCTAATCTAAATCTCTGCTCTTTTAGTTTAAAAACATTCCCCCTTGTCCTATCACTACCTGCATAAAAAGTCACTCTCCACTGAACCATTCCCCTTCATTCCCTTTAAACTCCCCACCCTGCTGAGGATTCCCAGGTGGCTCCCACTGCAAAAGGAGCTGCTCAGCCCCATCCCTGGAGCGGGATGTGGTGCTGAGGGGGTGACTCACTTGAGCAGGTAGGCGCCTGCGATGTGCACCAGGTAGAGGGTGATGCAGCGCAGCTGGCGGGGGATCTCCTCCTGGCAGGGCAGAAAGCCACGTCAACCGCTCATCCCTCCTCACTCCCCCTCTCCCAAAATCCACTGGGTGGGATCCCCAGGTTGCCCACCTGGCTCTCACCTTGCGAACTTTTTGGAAGTAGAGCTCTGGCAGGGCGTGCAGCCAGTATGCCAGCTGGCACAGGTAGAAAAACTTCACCTGGAACCTGAAATGAAGGGATGAGCCACATGAACCCTTCCCAGGGCATGGCAAGACCCCAAGGACTCAGGTACCGGGGCAGCATTAGGCAATCCCTTCATGGCTTTGAAGCCATAGGTTGTAGGAGGCTGGAATTTCTGGGCTGAAATTATTTGTTGATCCATAATAGCTACACCTGGAGTTTATCCAGATGCTCGTGCTGTGGTCTCCATGCCCTCAGCAAACCTCCCTTTTGTAAAAACCCAAGAAAGGAGGGTTATTCCCCACCTCATTTCTACTGTGGAAAATGAACAGCAAAGAGACTTGCCCAAGGTGAGGCAGGAAACAGCCAGGATGAGTAACCAAGCCCACAGGACCTTCCTCATGCAGGAAAACCCTGTGGAACACCCTCCCCAGGCTCACAAATGAGACATCCAGCACTCCTCATGACCTCACTGCTGCACCCTTGCAGCAGGGTGCATGCAAAGTGTGCTGTGCTGTCAGCACCCCGCTCCCAGTCACAGGGAAAACCGTAGAGAGGAAGGAAGTGGTCAGCCCCAGAACAACATGCCCTTGCAAGTGCTTACGGAAGATAAACATGAGGGTAGTTTTCCCACAGACTCCGAGGGTTTGATATGTATCCCTCCTGAAAAAGAGAAGAGATGTAAGGCTTCAGCAAAACAGGTTATGATGAGGTGGGCTGATATTACAGTGAAACAAGGAACTGCGGATGGCACCCCAGTCCTTTCACAAATACATGTGTCCCCTGCGAGAGCCAAGGCTGAGCTCTCCAAAGCTCAGCCACATTTGTGGGTCTCCAGCACTGCTCTAAAATATCTCCAGGCCCTGTATTTGGGGGCTGAAGGCTGCCTCCTTGATTGCACAGATATTCCCAGGTTCAGGACAGGATGTTTTAAGGTTTGGGATGCTCTGGAGATGTAAGGGTGAGATGACTGTAGCATGGCTCCAGCAACTGTGTGCATGGTCTGGGGGGCTTCTTCCTCACTGACCCTTCCAACCCAGTATCACTTAAGCAACCAGTACTACTGATGAGAAAGGGGAACAGAAAATGCCTACTGCAATAACTGAATATATATTGGATAGTTTATTTTTCCACCTCTTGCCTTATGCTTGCAGGGCAGGTTACAGGATAGGGCTTCCCTCTCACTCCTGCCACAGGGATGCTGCACTGGGCTTTGGAAGGAGATGCTGGCACAGGACATTTGTCCTGCCAAGTCACCATGATCCATGCCCTGTCTGCCCTGAGCTATTTTTTCGGATGGGAGAGGCCAGGGGAACTGCAAGTGCTATGAAAAGCAACCTGCTCTGAACACATGGGGAGCACATCACAGCAAGTGGGGGGCTCCAGTCACACAGCTGATGAGGGATGGGTCTGGCACTGGGCAAGAGGAGCCCAAAACCAGCTGCATCAACTGTTTTACCAAAATTTCCCTCCTCAGAGCCCAACAGGGCAGAGGCAGTGCCTGCAGATCACTGAGATGCTGGCTTTGAAGGGGGTACTCTAAGGGGAGGTAGTAGGACCCCCCAAGCAGTGGGGAGAGGACCTGTCCCAGAGGATCCATCCCCAGCTGGACCCCAACAGCTGCAGGTACCAAAGCATCACCATTTCACACTGCCAAAATAGTCAGATCTCTCCCACAACACCTTTTCTTCCTCCCCCTTCCTTCCCAAAAAGATGTTTTCCCTCTGTATTCTCCAGGCAATTTGGAGCTGACACATCCTCAATGCACCCAAGCAACAGGGTAGTTTCCCTGTTCTCAGCAACCCCCTCACCACCAGCTTGCCAAGAAAGCAACCACAAAGAGGGACCCCAAAAATCTGCCCATTAGCCCCACAACCCTGCAAAAGGCATCCAAAAACCACAAAGAGTAAAATAAGAATCTGAGAAAGATGATCCAAAGCAGTGGATAGAGACAATGAGACCAAGTAGGATTTCTGGGGCTCAAAAAATACTTCATATCCCATTAGCTTATGCCTTGCACAGTGCGGGAGAAGGATTTCCCAAAACTGCCCTCACTCAGTGGTTGGAAAGATCCACCACACTTGGAAACTAAACTTACTGAAATGTGCCTGTTTTGGCCCAGGGGCTGGCTGGGGACTCTGCTGTCAGTGGGATTTTGTGCTCCAGAAACCCCAAATCCCCCCTTGGGAACCCAAATCTCAGCCAGCCTCATCTCTTACCGTCACCACGACGTACAAGCACCACATCACAGAGGTGAAGTGGAAGGCAACCAGCTGCCCTGACTCATTGAACTTGCTGTGCTTGACTTTGGAGAGATGCAGGCGCCTGCTGATTTTCTGGGAAGGAGCAGAGAAAGAGAGAAAAAATGAAAACCCATGAGCCACCAGGTCATCAACCCTCTCTCCTCCTCCTCTTTCTCCTCACCCCAGGCAGCCTCCAGAGATGAAGGCTCTCTTCAACCACCCTAACCCCCAGAACTGCATTTAAGTGCAGCAAGACTACGACCCCCATGGGATTTGAGGTATTTTGGTGACTCCAGACATGGAATGGCACTCACGTCCAGGGCGTATTCCTGCACCACAGCGTGCAGGGTGATAGCGATGAAGATGTAGAAGAGGATGGTGACCAGATCCTTCAGCCCATAGTGATACTGGACCAGCTCCCCCTCTGCAAAAGACCAAGCAGTGGGTCAAATCTCCATGATCCAGATGATTTCCAGGTAAGGATTTAACTGTAAGGGGGGTAGGGGGTTTATTCCCAATACACAGCTTGGATGGGGACACCAAAGAGAGGTCATGGCTATGGAAAAAAGGGCTCTATCCAGGGTTAGTTCATGGCAGAGAGAGGTGGGTTCTCCTCTGATAGTTACACACTTCAAGGGCGGGGACACTCAGGACACTTCAAGCTTCCCCTGCCAAAGGTGAGGGGCTGAATACAGCACAACTGTGAAGGGAATTTATCAGCCTGAAGGCATGAAGACATGGAAGGCTGGAGCAGGTGATGGGATCAGGGATGCCCCCCTGAGAACACTGGGGCTCAGGATGGGATTTCCACCTCCTTGGCTATGTTCCAGCCAAGGGAACTATTCAGTTTCTCCCACTCATCCCTGAATGCTGCTGGAGCAGGATTCATCTGCCTAAATGCAGATGCCTTGTGCTATTAAGAGATCTGAGACAGCAGCACGGGGCTGGCACATGAGAAATAGGACCCACGGGAGGCTGTGCTCGTCTGGAGCAACAGGAGACCTGACAGCACCCAAAATATCCCAGACATCTGCATTTAGGTGATTATTTGCAGCCTGTGGGGAAGAAGCAGATTTGGGAAAGCTGCTGCCCTTATGGCACACTGCAGAAAGCATCTTGTCACCAGCCCTGTTTATCCTTGAACAAAGCTTCAGTCTATACTTTTAAGATTTGAATAGGATTTATGAAAACATCTGGCAAAGGACAAAAAGCCCGGCTGGGTGCTGTGGCAAACCAAGAGGTAAAAATGGTGCCTGTATCCCAGAGCAGGGTAAAAGAATTGCAAGTTCAAAGAAAATAATATAATGCACACATGCAATTGCTCTGCCTCCTCTCTCCAGGGCATCTCAAAAGCTGCTCTAACAGGAGCTGTGAGGGATATGAAACAGCCTTGGAAAAATTCAGATGAGCAATAACCCTTCCTCCAAACAAGCTGCTGCAGCAAGGTCTCTCTCCCCAAGGCCTCAGCCAGCTCATGCTCTATACTGATAGC
Organism: Campylorhamphus procurvoides; assembly: GCA_013396655.1. Lineage (NCBI taxonomy): Eukaryota > Metazoa > Chordata > Aves > Passeriformes > Dendrocolaptidae > Campylorhamphus > Campylorhamphus procurvoides. Next base: position 42,604 of record WBMV01003655.1, on the reverse strand, counting down.
CCATTACCTGGGGAGGTGTTTCTGTGCCCCCCCCACCCCGAGGTTGCTGCCATCAGGAATGAATAAATCCCCTAAAACCAGCAGCAGAAGCTGTCTGGACTGTGCCACAGGGAAGCTGGATGATTTCTTCAGCCTTAAAGTTCAAAGATTTTAAGGGCAGAGCTTTTATCTTCCGCATGTCTGCCTCATTGTAGTCCCACTAATCCCAACACCCTGCTCGCTCTTTGGATGATTACTCAAACACTTCCAATTAACTGCAGTTTTCTGCCACCAAGCCAGGCTCTGTGCCCCGGGCATTTGGCTCATCCTGAGCTCGGGCTTTACCCAAACCACCTCCTGCTGTCTCCATGCCAGTGCCCAGATTGCTGCCAGATCCAGAGGGCCTCTGGGCCAGAAAGGCAGCAACCAGCAGCCAAAATATGAACAGGGGCTGAGCCTCCGGCTGCCTCCTGGCTGGCAGATGGGGCACATCCTCTGGTCTACTTGGCTCAGATCTGCACCACCTCAGAGCCTCCTTGAATCACTCCATGTGAACCAGGCCCATAACCTGCCTGAAGCAGGAGTGCTGTGCACCATGGGCATCTACAAACCTTCACCTTGTTCCATTCCTCCAAAAATTAGCGAGACAGGAACTATTGTGCAGCCTCTGCTTCTTAGCAAAGAGGTAAATCCCTCCTACTCCTCAGCAGGACATGGAGCTACTCCAAGGATGCAATCAGGCAGTTTGATCCTGCCTGACCAGGCTTGGAACAGGATCCTCACCCCTGCAGGGAGCACAGAGCAGCCTGGCCATGGCAGAAACACAGAGGATACCCCAAAAGCTCCTGGAAAGCATTTCTTCCCAATCCTGACAGCATGATGGCTGGCAGACACTTAACAGTGTGCTGTGAGCTGCTCAAACTTAGCTTATTGCTAAAATATCTTATTTTTAACATCTCCTTTACCTCCAGGGCAGTGTGATAAGTAGAACATCAGCCCAGGCCTGCAGAGAGGGTTTGGGGCAGACCACAACTCAACCCTCCCTTTGGGGTGTCTGGAGCTAAGGCATCTCTTACCTGCTGTAGGCACACTAACGTTATACTGAGGTAAGATGAACAGGAAGGCAGTCTTGGCTGTGACCTGTCAAAAGGCACACAGAGGGAGAAAAAAGTAAATCAGTTTTTGAATCCATTCCTCTGCCACCATTTACTCTCTTTTCCTACCACAAAGGGAAAGGTAAATCATCCAGGGAGATGTGCAGGCACTGGCTTCACCTGCAGAAACACCCTTCAGCAAGGAGATTGCCAGAGAAGTGGTTTGACAACAGAGACCTGGGACTTGGGAAGGAGAAAGATACCTATAAAAGAGGGAGAAACCTGGAAAAGAAACACAACTGGAAAAGCTGTGACCCAGCTTGACAGGGGAAGCCCCTTGTTTCCCATTAAGGATGAGCATCCCTCCAGGAGCATGGACCAATTCTCACATGCAATCTGCTGCTCAAGAGACACTGGGAACTGACCCAACAGGCCATTTGCATTAATTAAAAACATCCCTCATTCCCATCCACTCAGGGAGCCACACTGGTAATCCAGCCTGGGTAGGGATAGCAGCAGCCACACCCAAGGAAGCTCAGAGCCTGCAAAGCCCCATGGACTGGCTACACATGGATTTAGCCCCACATCTTTGTGGAGACTCCTCTAGTTGGTGAGGGTGGATCCCTTTAGAATCAGTGCAGGTACCCATGAGGGTCCAACAGGGCAGGGGAAAAGCACCTTTGACAGACAAGCTGAAACTCACACTAGTCACCCACAAAATCTCAGAGACATGTACCAAAAAGGAATAAAAAAGCGTGGGATGAAACATCAGGACTCCTGCAAACTAGGGCTGTGCCGCTGACTCTTATTTAATCATAGAATAGAATCATGGAATAACCTGAGTTGGAAGGGACCCACAAGAATCTCTGAGGTCCTGGCCCTGCACAGCAGCCCCCAGAATCCTACCCTGTCCCTGAGAATGTTGTTCAAACACTTCTGGAGCTCTGGCAGCCCTGGGGCTCTGCCCACTGCCCTGGGGAGCCTGTTCAGTGCCCACCACCCTCTGGGGGAAGAACCTTTTCCTGAGATCCAACCTCACCCTGCCCTGACACAGCTTCATACTGTTCTCTCTGGTCCTGTCACTGCTCACCAGTGACTAAGTTTCTTTTCGTTCAAGGGAATGATCCTTCCCAGCAGTGAAGCAGAAGGGTTTGTGAGAATGGGGCAGAGCATTCCACCCCAGTGCATCCACAGGATGCCCCACAGCTGCATCTGAGACCAACATACCCTCGAGCCAGGGCCACAGCAAACTCCAGTGCACAGACATCCAACACCAAACGTGTTTTCTTCCCATCCAACCCCACACTGGCAGCAGGTCACCAAATTTTTACCTCTCCAAGGGCTCCCAGCCAATCCTCCAACACTTCACAAGCATCCACCGCCATACACAACCAGTCACAAAAAATCCTGTGCCTGTCCAACACTTATGGAGATGAGCTGCATTTCACACAGACCACTGTTCCAGAGCTGCAGGTTATTAAAATCCCAGCTGGAAATTGTTCCACAGCTTGTGGGGGGGACACAGGGGCTTTGCCAAGTGCTCCCATCCTGCCCCCATGAGCATTGAGCAACCAGCTGGTGGCTCTGCCCCTCTGGCACAGGCAGCCCCAGTCTGGGGACAGCAAACTCCACAGAGTGTTTTCAGGATGTTGGGGATTTAATTTCTTTTTTCCACTGAAAAAAAAAGGAAATCCCACATGCTGTGCTCTGTTTGTGGAGGAGTAAATGTGAGAAAGGCTCTGCTGTGGGGAGATGGAGGCTACGGGCAGAGTTTGGGGTGGGGATGGAAAAAGTGCATCGCCCGGCCGCGAGCTGGCTTAAGGAGACACTTCTGGCTCTTACAGACCTTGCTGGCTAGGAAAGCCAAGTTGCTTCATCCCAGAGCGGTAGAGCACACCCAGGACCTGGACTTTACATCCAAACCTCGTCACAAGCTGCCCCAGGGCATGACACAAACACACAGAGCTGGTGGTGCCCGCGATGCTGCACAGACAGGCAGCCATGACATGCAAGTGCTGAAGGCAGCATGCACTGAAGGATTTACAGCTCCCCAAGTACCTGGCTAACATCCAGGGCTATAAACAGCTAGAATCAAGACATCATCTCCAAATGAAGCCTTCTAACCTGTTGGCAGGGCCATAGGCCAGACCTGTGAGTCCAAGAAAATGACCCCAGAGTACCTCTGGGGTGGGGAGTGAAGCCTGCATGGTGCTCAGCCCCAACACAGTTTGCAAGGACTCTCCTAATCTTCTTTTCTAGAGGGCCTTGTAGGAAGGTTTCATCCATCCACTCCAGCATCAAGCAATGCTTTGTCCCTCACCCACATCTGCAATTGCTTCCTGTGGGCTGGAGGACCATCAGCATCCTCAGAGATCACCTTTGCACCCCCCTCCACTTTTTATTGCAGAGGGGTAGAAGGGTGTTTTCTAAAGTTTCAGTAAAATATTTTACAGCCAAAGGTAAATGTCACCTTCTGGACACAGGCAGGCTCCTGACAGACCAATTTCCAAGGACAAACTGCCTCTCCTCTATTTTATGGATGGAGGAGCCCAGCCCACACCCACAGTCACTCAAAAGAGCCACAGATGCCAAATTTGAACTCCAGGCATCCAACCTTTCCATCTCACACAGCTGACATGGAGGGAAGGTCTCCTCTCAGGCCCCAAAGGCATTTCTTCCTCCTGCAACCAACTGGAAAGTGCTCACACTGACCATGGAAGGCACACCTGGTTGGGGAGGTTCGACCTCCCATCACCACCGCAAGGACATCTTGGTTCGGACAGGTAAAGAGTCATTGTTTCTAGCAGCAGATGGAGCACGAAACACATGCAATGAACCACTTTGAGCAGGACACTGGTACGTTCCTGCATCTGGAAGGTGAAGGACACATGACCACAGAGGGACTACATCTTGTTGCCATTGCTCACCACACACCTCTTACCAATGGGCACAGAGGGAAAGGGGACCTGACTGAGGTCATGGCTGAGCTCCAGCAACTGAACATCAAGCTCCAAAATTCCACATAATCCCCCCAGTACCCCTCCAGCACATCAGCTGCTAGAACCCATGATGCACAGAGCACTCAGTAGTGTAGAGTGCCAGAAACACCACAGAGTAGCTTAAGCCTTCTGGAAAACAGGGAACACCTGAACCATGACCTCCAGCAATGCCACCTCCAGCTCCCCTACAAGGCAGAAACCAGGTTTCCTTGGCTTGGGAAGCAGTGACGAGCACCAGGGATGGCAAAGCTTTAGAGACTGCATTGAGCATTGCACAGGCAGCCAGAGAAAGCAGAAGTTTGGAACAGGAAGAGCAACATGAGGATTATTCAGAGGCACAAGACACTCACTGTCTGTTTGCTCTGAAACAAGATGCTGGTATGGGAAAGGAAGTGCCAGGCATGATCCTGCCCTGCAGGGCAGGGAGAACACTCAGAGCCGCCACTAAACTGCTGCCCTGCAGGGGCAGAATTCATAGAATCATAGAATAATTTAGGTTGGAAAAGCCCTCTAAGATCATCAAGTCTAACCATTAACTCAGCACTGCAAAGGCCACCACTAACCCAAGTCCACAAGTGTCACATCTACATGTTTTCTGAACACTTCAGAGATTCCACCACTGCCCAGGGCAGTCTGTTCCAATGCCTGACAGCCCTTTCAGTGATGACATTTTTCCCTATATCCAATCTAAAACTACCTTGGCACAACTTTTTATAGTGTAGGAGCAGGCTTTGTCTCCATGGGATGCCCAGAGCACAGACCATGTAGGAAAGGTGGTATACTCCTCATCCACTCCTTGCCCAGCATTAAAGGCATCTCTATGCAGAGGGAGATGCTCCTCATCCCAGCCTCATCCTGCCTTGCATGAAGGATGTGACAGCTGGGGATATGGGTTAGTGATGGGATTGGAAGTGCTGGAGGAATGGCTGGATTCAGTGACCTGAGACGCCTTTTCCTACCTTAATAGTTCTATGACTCTGTGTGCTTTAACCAGGTAAGTTTGGGAAGCAGTTGTCCTGGGAGCTCTCAACAGCCATACAGAGGGAAGAGCATCCTCAGCAACAAGTGGGTTTCTGGTGGTTAAAGCCACTAATCTGAGGACCAAAGGGCAGATGGTCAGTGAAGAGGCAAAACTCCATGTGTCCATCATGACCAGAGTTTCCTCAGAGCAGCCTGGACAAGGATGAGGCTGTTTCTCATGGTTAAAAATCAAATCAGCACATCCACTTCACAGCCCTTGATGATGTGACGGATAAAACCCAACAACCCCAGCACTATCATGCATTTACTACATATTTACTACCTGATAAAGTGGTGAGTAGAAAAATCCACACCCCCACTAGCCTAATGCTTCCAAGCAAAGCTCTCCCCATCTGTTTTTAGAATCACAGAATCACAGAACAGCGTGGTTTGGAAGGGACCTTAGAGATCATCTTGTTCCAACCCCTTGTCATAGGCAGGGACACCTTCCACTAGATGAGGTTGCTCCAAGCCCGATCCATCAATTTAGAAGATGATGTTTTTTCGCTGCCACAAAAGGCTTTAAGAGTCCAAACCAAAACCCCAATTCCACTTGTGCAGACATGCAAGTGGCTTTTAATAAAGGGATTTAAGCATGTGTTTCCAAGCAGTTTAGCACATCTCCCAAAATCTACCTGCTGCAACTAAACACCAATATTTTCAGGAATGAGGGATAATTTTTAAGAATCCTTCACAGAGAGGTACCACTCTATGAACTCTGGGAACAGCTTGCCCAGGGAGGTGGCAGATACCCCATCCCTGCAAGTGTTAAAGGACAGGGCTTGGAGCAACCTGGGATAGTGGAAGGTGTCCCTGTCCATGGCAAGGGGTGGAACGGGATGAGCTTTAAGGTCCCTTCCAACCCAAACCACTCTGGAATTCTATGAAATCCGATTCCCTTTTCAAAAGCCTCATCCCACTGGGATTTGCAGTTGCCTTCATCCCAGCCAGGAGCCCCCAGGCACACTGCCTGCCCCACGGTCATGCCTGAGTTAAAACCATACTGGAGGAAAGAAACAGCTCCAAACCTCTGGTGGGGGAGGCTGGGGGAGTTTCTGCAGTTGGAGTCAGGAAAATATTTCCAGGGCTTGGAAAACAGCTCAAACTAATTACAGACAAAATGCTGTCTGAAGGCTTTTCTCACAACGTAGGAGTATTTTCCCTCCAACCAGTCTTGAGTGTTTATCGAAAGACAAACTTACTGATCCACACTATGGATTGACACAGGCCCTATATGTAAACTAAAGCCCAAACTTTGGACCAAAGCCTTTAAAAGTAAACATCTGGCTTTGACAAAAAACCCTTTCTGAGGGCAGTGCATCCCCTCTGCTCCCACAGACGTGCTCATCCCCCAGCACGGCAGGATTTTCACCGCCTCACATTCCCTCTTGTTTATTCCCTTTTTAAAACTAAACCAAAATTCTGCTTTTCCCCCCCACCTTTCTCCACTCTTCCCCAAATATCCAGCCCTTACGCTGCCCGTGTGCCTCAGCTCCCACATCTGGCAAGGACCAGGGGAGGCAGAAACATGTTTTGTTTTCCCGCATTAACAACGGGAAGGCCTTAATTTTTAGAGCACTATGGAGGGGACCAGGAAGGGGAAAGTATATTTAGCAGGAAGCCTGGAAATAGCAGCTCATTCGTCAGCTGCCTTCGTTTGACAGTGTCACAACCCAGAGTTTGGGAGCCAGTGACTCACACTCTGCTCACAGGGGAAAGCCCAGCAAGGCCACGGCATCTCTTATAAAACAATGGTTTATAATGTTATTATAACTTTGTTATCATCACCCCATGCACAAGACTGAGCCTCAGTTTCCCCATCTTAGAGAAACTTCCCCAAAATCAGCAAGGTCTTCCCCAAACTCAAGCAACAACAGAGGTTGATCAATCCAAAACTGCACACGGGAGCCACCCCAGACAGGACACAGGTCACCAGGCAGCTGCAGGTTAAACCAGACTGGTCTTGGCTTCATTTTCCTGCAAAGCAGGGTGGAAAAATACATGCAAAGCCCTTTCTGCATGAGGAGGGGAAGTACCTGTTTCACGTTTCTATCACTTAAAATAGTATTTCATCAAAAAAAGAGGCGGCTTCTCTTTCTGGGCTCCAGCAGCCATGCACACGTGGCAAAATCCCTGCCTGGCACCACACAGACATACACCAGGTGTGTTTCACACCCTGAAGGTTTAAGGGTGGCTGGGAAAGAAAAACACTCTGTAGTGCCAAGCTCTGGACAGCTCTTTTTGGGGAAATCCCCTCCAAACATGGGGTTTCCCTCTCTGAGCAACGCTATGATCATCTAAAACACTGGAATAATCAAATCCAACACACCTGTCACACCAGCGAGCAGCCTCAGGCCACACTCTGTGCCCCTAAATCCCATCAGCACCTACTCCCTGCAGTTGAGTTGGTGAATTCATTTGGATGGGGAGAGGTTGTGCACCCAAAGGGATGCTCAGGGTGCACCTTGCACTGAGCTTGAGGAGCCCTCCAGCATCACCCTGAGCAGGGTGCTGCAGCAAGGAAGCACTCAGCTCCTGGGGGATGCCTGGGAAAATGCTAAAAATCTTATTTGTGTCTTCCCAAAGAAACCTCCCCTGCAGGAAACGGCCTATTGTGAACAGGATTCAGCGCTTCCGCTGAGCCTGAGCCTGAGTCTGGCTGTGGCCATCAGCACCGGGAAGGTGGAAGCCCAGCTGCAGGGTGGGAAGCAGTGATGAGAGAAGGAGGAGAAGGGACAGTGGCATGTCCTCCTCAGCACAGCAAGGGAGGAGACAAAAAGTCATTGAAAAGCAGAAATATCCAAGCTGCCACCAAAACTCATGGTAGAATTGGCACAAATGGTCATGGACAGTTTGGACGACTGGGGAACAGCAAAGCCTGATTTCTCCTCCAGGGGTAAAAAAAGCAGGAGGAATAACTATACTAATAAAGTCAAATAAAATACCCACGAGGACCAAGAGATGTCTCAAACCCCATGCTCGGGCACATGGTGTGATTCTTAGGGTGTCCAGTGTAGGGCCAGGAGCTGCACTCGATGATGGGTCCCTTCCAACACAGCACATTCCATGGTTCTGTGATTCTCTGATGATGCCAGGCAGTGCAGAGGGAGCACTGGAAGCCACCTCAGCACGGCAAGCACCGTCTCCCTGAGGACTGCTGGGAGAGCAGCAGACTGCTGCCTTCAGCATCTGAGGGAGATTTAATTAAAAGACACTAATAAAATCAGAAATACCACAAACCTCTCCCTGCTGGCACCTCCATGGGGAGGGTCATCACATTTCAAACCACCCTTGGAGCGTCATGTGAACCAAAAACACCTGCAGCAGCAGCAAGCCCAGCTACCACCTCTCCAGGACAGAGTTCCCCACATGCAACCACAGGCACCAGAACCCTGAGAAAAACACCTGCAGGGAGAAACCCTGCCATGGACATGAGACCTCACCGACTTTTTCTTTTTAAAGCACAACTATGAAACTCGCAGCTCAACTTTGCAGCATTTGCATGTGGCTTTGGAATGCAGCTGGCCCTCTTGGGCTAGTTTGGAAATCCTTAAATAAATATATATATGTATGCACAAGCACATCGAAAAGGGTTCGAGTGCTGGAAGCGACTCATCCATTCAACGCATTCTCAAACAACAAGAAAATTAAAAAATAAAGGGACGTGCGGGGGGAGCGAAAAGCAGAGGGGGCTCCAGCGGGAGGGAATTAAGGAAATGGATTTCCTCCTCCTGCGATTTGCTGCAAGAAGGAGCCTTTCCTCGTCCGCCAGGCCCCCCGGCCACCCCTTTCCCATCCGGATTTGCTTTGAAACGTGGCACTGCGCTGAAGGGGAGGGTTCAGCGGGGAAGGAGGGGGGTCCGAGCCGGCTGTGCCGCTGACCAGGGGCTCGGAGCCTCCAGCGCTCCCGCCTCCTGCCCCAAAATGGGAAGGGAAAAGCAGGCTTGGGAGGGAAAAAGGAGCCGGGGCAAGAGGAGAGAGGCATTCCCTGGGGGACTTGTAGCCACCCGGGGAGATGGAAGGTGTCCCGTGGAGCAGCAGGGATGCCTTCTCAGAGTGGGATGATAGGGATAGGGAAAGGCCAGGGAGCTCCTGGTGCTCGTCCCACGGCGAGGGGGCAACAGGATGTGGAGAAAACAGCTGGAAAAGGGCTGATGTTAAGGAATAAAAAAACAATGGGGGGAAAAAGGGAAAAAAATAAATCCTTCCCATTTCAAAGAGCTGGGAATATCAGCCAGGGCTTGGCTTGTGCCTGTATGGGGCTGATGCACCCCCCGTCAGTGCCTGGGACATGCCAGCATCAGCAGTGGGTCTGGAGAAGGGGATCTGACACTCCCTGTGCTGCCCATTCCCAAACCAGGCACCCCCGGCAGGGCTGGAGGGGGGGAAAAGGGGATTTGCCACCCCAAAATTCAGCACTGGTCTGTGTCCCACGGGGATTTTGGGGGATGCCTCCGTCCGTGATGCAGGGTCGGGGAAGGGGAATGAATGGGGCGGCGCTCTGAGACTCCCCCTTCGGAGGAGTCCCACAGCCCCCTCCCCAAGCGGGACCCCCAAAGCATCGACACCCCGGGGTGGGGACACACACACAGACACAGACACATAGATACACACAGACACACACAGACACACAGACAGACACACATAGACACAGACACTCACAGACACACAGACAGACACACACACACACAGACAGACATACATACAGACACACAGACATACGTACACACACACACACAGATACACACACACAGAGACAGAGACACAGACACACACAGATATACACACACAGACACACAGAGACACAGACACACACAGACATACATACAGACACACACACACACTCACGGACAGACAGACAGACAGACACATACTCACAGACACACACACACCCCCTGCAGAACAAGCAGGGCTCCCCGCTGCCCGGACACACACACACGGCCGGGCCGGGCCGGGGGGTGCGGTGCAGGGCGGGGGGCCTCACCTCGAACATGAGGGCGATGAGGACGCTGAGCACCAGGCAGAAGCCGATGTCGGCGTGGTTGTGGATGAGGAACTCGTGGCTGAAGAGCGGGTGGCTCTTGGCCCGGCGGCGGAAGGCCATGGCCCGGCCCGAGCGCTGCCACAACTTCGGCGGGCCCCGCGCAACTTCGCGGAGCGCCGCGACGGCCCCGCGCAGGCGCAGTGGGGAGCGAGGGGAGGGGAGGGGAGCGCGGCGGGGAACGGGGATG
>WBMV01003655.1:20956-31734 GCA_013396655.1 Campylorhamphus procurvoides | reverse complement strand
AGGGAATAGGCACGGGAACAGGCACGGGAATGGGAACGGGAACGGGAACGGGGAACAGGCACAGGGACAGGCACCGGGAACGGCAATAGGCACCGGTATAGGCACAGGAACAGGAACAGGCACCAACCCGATACAGGCACAGCACCGACCCCGCCCCGGGCCGGGGTACGGACCCGGCACAGGCACCGACACAGCACGGACCCCTCCCCTGCCCCGCACCGACCCGGCACAGACACGGGCACGGCACCGATCCGGCCATGGACCAGGACCAGGACCAGGACCCGGACCCGGACCCGGACCCGGACATGGGCACAGACCCGGATCCAGCACCAGACCGAGCACTGACCCTGACCCCGGAGCCGGACCGCGACCTGGACTCAGCCCCAGCCCCAGCCCCAGCTCTGGACCCAGACATGGCCCCAGCACTGGATCTGGACACCACACCAGACCTGCACCTGTCCCCTGCCTGCCCCACACACACTCTGCTTCTCAGCGGAGGATGGAAACACCCCCTGGCCTCAGCACCCATGTCCCATCCTCACACAGCCACATGTGCACCCGCCTACCGTGCACACCTGGACACCCACCCACACCTGAACCCACCTTTTGTGTGTGTCTGAGTGTCCACTCATGTCTGTNCCGATACAGGCACAGCACCGACCCCGCCCCGGGCCGGGGTACGGACCCGGCACAGGCACCGACACAGCACGGACCCCTCCCCTGCCCCGCACCGACCCGGCACAGACACGGGCACGGCACCGATCCGGCCATGGACCAGGACCAGGACCAGGACCCGGACCCGGACCCGGACCCGGACATGGGCACAGACCCGGATCCAGCACCAGACCGAGCACTGACCCTGACCCCGGAGCCGGACCGCGACCTGGACTCAGCCCCAGCCCCAGCCCCAGCTCTGGACCCAGACATGGCCCCAGCACTGGATCTGGACACCACACCAGACCTGCACCTGTCCCCTGCCTGCCCCACACACACTCTGCTTCTCAGCGGAGGATGGAAACACCCCCTGGCCTCAGCACCCATGTCCCATCCTCACACAGCCACATGTGCACCCGCCTACCGTGCACACCTGGACACCCACCCACACCTGAACCCACCTTTTGTGTGTGTCTGAGTGTCCACTCATGTCTGTACCCACCTACCATGCATATCCAGACACACATGCACATCTGCACCCACCTACCATGCATATCCAGACATCTACCCACATCTGCACCCACCTACCATGCACATCTGGACCCCCACCCACACCTGCTCCCACTCTCCATGCACACCCAGCCACCACCACACCCATCACCCGTGTCCCAGCACCCACCCCCCGCTCACCCTCCTGCTCTGCACCCCTCAGCCCCAGGGATGAACCCCAAACCTCCCTCCCTATTATGCCAGGAGAGGCCTGAGGTGTGGGGTGCCTTCCCTATCCCAGCCCCTTCCCAAACCCACCCCCTGGCTGGGGCTGGGCTGTAGCAGCATTGGACAGAGACGATCCAGCTGAGTCTCCAGTGAAACATTCGCTGTTATTTATTGAAGCCAATCCCTAAAATCCCCCCAAAGCTCCACAGAGTGCCAGGGTCATTCGGGGAGCAGGCAGGACCTTTCACTGGCTTTGCTTAGTAAAATCAAGGCATGAACAGGGCTTTTATTTTAAGGATCTTCAAGCAAAACAAACACTGGGTCATTTTGCTTCCAGGATCTTGTCCAAGCTGAACAAGAGTTCAGCTCCTCCAGCATCCCTGGATCCCCGTGGATCCCTCACAGGTCTGTCTTTTGGCCTTTGAGGATGGATTCACAAGAGGGAGAGGACACTGCTCCAGCGCGTTGGAGGGAACTGAACCGTCTCAAACCTGGTGTTGAGAGCACAAAGCATTTTCCTCCAGCCAAATCCAGCACAGTCCCTGGCTCCTCATTAGGCACTCAGTCCTATTAGGCGAGTCCTGATTAGCTGGGTTTACCCTCCACTCCCCCCCTCTGTGGTATTGTTTAGCCTTGGAGCCATGGGCACAAAGCTGCAGCCTGGGCCCTGTTATTTTACAGAATACTAAAGGCACCAAAAAGGGATTTGCAGCAAACCAAATTTAATTAAGAGGGGAAAAATATCCAAAGTTTCAGCTTGAAAGAAACAAATAACAACAACCCCAGGGCAAAGAATTCTATTTTCTGCAATGTCCAAGTATTGTGTTTCAATGTGGTTGGAAGTGAAAAGATGGTTTTTCTGGGTAAATCTTTCCTGAGTTAGTTCAGGAGGGGGTTACATCATCTTGGAACTGGAGGGAATGTTTTTCCCCCTACCCCAAAACCTGTGCTCATAAATTTGGGCAAAGAGGAAGGTGGAAAATGGTGCTGCTGGAATGTGAGATCTCAGCAGGGCTGGGACAGGGCTGCTGCCAACCTTGTGCCCTGTCTGTACCTTTCCACCCTGCTTTGTTTTATTTCACCTTGAAAGAGGGACAAGGGTGACCTGTTAAAAACAAGCCAAGGGGACAGTGCCAGCAGGCGGGACAGCCACGTCCCCAAGCCCAGGCTCACCTGGGTATTATGTAATTTCTTAGGGATGTAGACTCTGTTCCTGTTCACTCCTTTTTCCAGATCACCGTTGAGTTGCACAGCCAGTTCTCTTGGGGAGCCCGCAGGTCACTCCCTGCATTGTCAAAATTCAGCCCCAGTTCCTGCTCCCTGCTCCTGTGTTGCCCTTGAGAGCTCCTCTCACTGGTGGCACTGAGCTCTCCTGGGCTGGGCCATGACCCTCTGCCTCGCTAAAGTGCTGGAGAGGCTTTTCTTAAACAAAAGGAAAAAAAAAGGTTATAGGAGGCAAATGAGCTGAAATTTTCTGTTTCAGAGCAGGCAAAAGCACTGGACAATCTGTCCAAATACAGTAGGATGGAGATATCCCCTCACTCCAGCCCTTCTGTGGATGGCTGAAGCCCAAACATTCATAATGAGCATCCCCAAAGGCTGGGCAGATCCCAGTCTAGCTCAGGATAACACGCCTCATGCAGAAAGAGCTTCATAGGAAATGCTGCAGAAGGGGCAGAGGGTTTGGCTGGGTCTCCTCACATAGGCACCTGGGGAACTTGGAAGATTTATCAGCTGGTTCTCTGGAGCAGCTGATCCATCACCTCTCTGACAGCTGCCCTTTCTCATGCTGGGTTTGGATTGGCCCAGGCCACATTGCTCCACGCAGAGCAGTGACCTGGGATTGGGATCTCTGCACCCTGGTGTTGGTGTGGAGACAGACCAGAGTGGGGAGTGACCCTGGTCACCCACCCAGGCACAGATGCACCGGTCCAAGGATACACCACCATAATCACGACTCAGCACCATGGTGGTGACAGCTGGAGCTGGTTCTGCCAAGCCACCAGGGTCCCATCCTGCATCCAGTGTGACCAGTGGCATCTCCCCTTGCACACATAGCTTTGGACCTGAAGTCACCATCGGATATTTGCAGATATCCAGATGACTCTTCCAGGCTTGAATACCATCTTGGCAAGACTCTGGCAGGGGTTTCCAAACTTTCCCCATGGCTGGGTGATGCCTGGGGAGGTAGAAGGAGACTCCCACAGCCACGATCTCATTCCTCCAGGCACTAACTGTGCACTGTATCTGCCACCTCCAGTATCCCACAGCTCCCCATTTCATTCCCACCACTTCCCACCTGCTGTGCCACAGCAGCCTCAGCCCTGCACATCCCTTTCCTCTCTAGTCCCCATCCCTGGAGGGATTTAAAAACCATGTAGATGTGGCACCTGGGGACATGGTTTAGTGGTGGCCTTGAGTGTGCTGGGGCACCCGTTGGACTCAACAATCTTAGAGGACTTTTCCAACCTAAATGATTCTGTAATTCCTAATGCAGGCACTGGATGTGCATGCAGCGTCTGGACCTTGAGCAGCATCTCCCTCTGGTGGCAAAGGAACGAGCGTGATTTCTCCCCTTGGGCACCACTGGGAAAAATCTGTGTGTGCACCCGGTTACTTGAGCATCTTCAGTTCTGCCTCCCCCAAAAAAATGGGAAGGGTTGGGAGGGGTATCTGGAGGTGTGATTTGCTGCTAAAGTCCTCCTACTTTAAAATAGGGCTTTAGAAATCACTGAAGAGTAGGTTTAATTGGATACTGGGAAGAAATTCTTCCCTGTGAGTGTGGGCAGGCCCTGGCACAGGTTGGGCAGAGAAGCTGTGGCTGCCCCATCCCTGGAAGTGTCCAAGGCCAGGTTGGACAGGGCTTGGAGCAACCTGGGCTAGTGGAAGGTGTCCCTGGCCATGGCAGGGGATTGGAATGAGATGAGTTTTAATATCCCTTCCAACCCAAACCATTCTGTGATTCTATGATCAAATACAGGTTGTTTCTATAGGTGGAGACCTGTGGCTCAGTGCTGGGATTGTACCCACATGGGACTTGTACCTTGGATGCAACAGGGCTCTCCCACAGGCTGCAAGCCTCTAAGGACAGATAATCCATATTATTTCCCTGATTTCACATTGTTTATGTGCACCCCCAACCTGAAACACAGACACAGCAAAGGCTGGTTTGGGGTTTTTAAGCATAATTATGTATTATCAAAGGTAGAAAAACAAACTAGATAAAAATTCCTGTAATGCTCCAGCAGCACTGCTGCTTTCTGTGTGATGCACACAGTGAGAAGGACTGTGGAAAAGCCACTGGAGCTGATTCCACCCTGCAGGGCACAATCACAGCATGGGGAGTTGAGGTCTGAACAGGGAACCTTCATGCCAGAATGTGGCTTCACTTCATAACCAGCACCAACTGGGTTTTCAGTGCCCAGAAGAAACACCTGGCTGGGTCAGCCCTGAGCAGTGAAAGCATCTCAGAAGCTTTTTCAGTAATTCATCACATGCCTGTGTCCTTCCTGCTGACTTCCCTGCCCTGTGGCAACACCAATCCTGCCCACAGCAGGACAACAGCTGGAAGATGTGGCCAGATGTGCATCAGCTGGCACCCATGAGCTTGCTGGTGAATCCAGCTGAGCAGATCTCAATCAACACGTCAATCCATACCCAGCCAGCCTTTTGGGAAGCATTGGCTATTTCTGAGACCATGGTATTGGGTCTTTCAGTTCCTGATATAAACAAACCCTGGGGGTTTGATGGTGGCATGAACATGTAGCTCTGAGATTTGTCTTGAGGCTACACTTAGGAGGCAGCATCCAGGCAGATGAGGATTATAACCTGGTAACCTGGTCTAATGGAAGCTATGCCAACACCTGGCAGAGGGTTGGACCTAGATGAGCTTTAGGGTCATTTCCAACCCAAACCATTCCATTATTCTATGATCTGCAGCTCAGTGGAAGGGGGCAAGGAGGAGGCTGGACAGAAAAGGCCACTTGAAGGAGTGGGACAGTGGGCAAGCAGCAGGACATGGCTTTTGGCTTTAAGTCAGGGTCCTGAGGTCGTGGTCTGCAGCATGAAGAGGATCTGTGATCCTATGTGACTCCCAAAAATTGAGTTGGTAAAGGTCACAAGATGGGGTGAAAGATAAACCAAGCACTGCTGAGCCCTACTTGAGGGCCCAGAACGAAGGACATCTGAGAATAAAACTCACACTTTTTCTGGTTTAGGCACTTATTTGTCCTGAGAAGAGTCTTACTTTGGCCAAGATTGCAGCCTGGAAACAGCACCCAGATCTCTACACTGGGACAGGCCAGCAGCATGTACAGGCACTTGGTAAAGGACACACTTCAATTCATTGTCACAAATACAGGAAAGGCAGCATGCTCTGGCTGCCTGACAGGACTGTGACATAAATAAGGTCAATAAATAACTAGCCCTGGACTTTTAGGGCTTTTTAAGACCTTTGAAGTTCTTCAAAACCATAAGCAGAAGATGAAACATGAGGGAAGGTGATGTCCTGGTGATAGAGGTGCCCAATGTCGAGGCACCATGGGGACAGTCTTCACCCTACCACCTCCTGCCATGCCTTATTGATGAGACAGTCATCCCAAGGTGACAGTGCAGCTGTTTACAGGGTCACCCTGGCAACCCAGACACATCTGTCCCCTCTCCCAGCTCCCCCAGTCCTTGCTGTGGGCATTTAGGATCAGCCTTGGGGGTGGAGGTGAAGCACGGTGACCTCAGCTTGCTCCTCATAGCAGTCCCCTTTGTGCCACAAGGGTGTGTGTCCCAAAGGTGATGCCACCCCATGAGGGTCCCCGTGGGCTCTGAGCCCTCTTTGGGGGGACCTGCCACCCCACAGCTGCCCGTGTTGCCGAAAGAAGAGCTTCTCTGCAGGTGCTTGTGCCCATAAGCGCCCAGGATTGGGCTGATGCTTGCCATCCCAAGGGATAAATCCTCTCCACCTCCACCTCCTCCTCCTCCCACTGCTCCTCCTCTGTCGCCCAGGCATCCTGGAGAAGGCTGGGCTTCACCGTCCCTTTGCACCACGGCCATGCACGTTGCTGTGCCTGTCCCTGTCCCAGGTGAGGTGATGCCTCCTGCGCTCGCACTGAAATACACAGAGGAGCCCTCGGCTGAATCCGGGGAGAAGCTGCTGGGACGGGATACGGAAGGGGGAAAAACAGGCTCCTGCCCTGCTCCATCCTCCTGTGCCGTTCCCACAGTGCCAATGCTCCATTCCCCACTGCCAGACCAGATTCAACGCCCTGAGGGTGGATGTCCCTCATGGGGAGGGAAAATTTTGCCACGGGCTCAACACCAGGAGGTTTCCCCATCATCCATCCTCCAGGATAAAGCTCTCCCATGCCACCATCTCCGAAAGCTGCGTTGATCACAGACAGATCTCCAGTCTTCAAGGCCAGCTTTACCAGCAGCCAGTGGTGATGGTTTGTCCAGTTGTCCTCCAAACATCCTTTGGATTGCAGGAGCGACGAGCTGTTCCCATTTTTGGGATCTGCTGTGGTTCCTTCCCCTGACAGGGACTCTTCATCTCCTGAAATTCCTGAACTCTGCTCAGCTTGGGAGCTGCCTCCAGAGATCTCATCATCACCAGCTGCTGCAGCACTGCAGGTTGTCTCCAGGAATCCCTGCCAGATCTCTGTGGACTTGGGATGGAGCAGGCTGTAATAAACCACCAGAGCTGTGGCACCTGGAAAAGAGCAGAAAGGTGTTAAGGGAGGAGTCCCAGCAGCATTTGGGTGAAATGTGGAGAAGAGGCCAGACCTCACTGTCACCTCTAGATCAACAAGCCCTTTGCAGAGCAGCTGCTGGAATCAAGTGCCTTCTACTGCTACAGACATCAGGTTCCTTCCTACTTCTAAACTCATCCAAGGCCAGAAGAATTGCTCCTTTTCCAGCCCAAATACACCCTTTCTGGATCATTACTGATCTGCATGCAGCTGGTCTGGGGAGATGCACAAAGCCCAGCACAGGCAGGAATTACAGTTTCCCTCTGCTCCCATCACTGGGAAAACATGAGCCTGGTTGCCACAGAGGTGCTTTGAGGGCACCTCTGCTCTGGAGACAGGCTGGGAGAGAGAGCTGGGGATGTTCAGCCTGGAGAAGAGAAGGATCCAGGGAGACCTGACAGACCCTTCTAGTGCCTAAAGGGGCTCCAAGAGAGCTGGAGGGGGACTTTGGACAAGGACCTGGAGTGACATTCCCCCCATAAGGGGGAATGGCTTAAAATGGAAGGTGGAAGAAATAAAGCAAATAGTGTGATGCATCAAAAATAACTGATGATGCTCATTTACTCAAACTACTATCAAAATGTGCAATCCAAGCTCTAAACCCCCCAGATCTTACCTATTACAGACCCTGACAGGACAGCCCCAGTCACACCCAGGCTGGTCCTCAGCTCTGCCTGCAGGAACTGTGTGGCCAACAGCAGCAGGAGTGTGTTCTCCATCAGCATTATCTGCAGAGCAGAGGGAAGAGAGTTGTCACCTTTACCCTTCTGGTGGCTTTACCTATGCTTCTGATGACAGAAATCACACAGTTTCTAATTTTCGTGGACTCATAGAATTATGGCATGAGGGACTTTAAAGATCATCTTGTTCTAACCCCCTGGCATGGGCAGGGACACCTTCCACTAGATCAGGTTGCTCAGAGTCCCCTCTAACCTGTTTATTTTATACCTAACTTACCACTTAAAATACAAAAGTTGTGAACTTAACTTTTGCAAGGTCTCCACATTTTTTTTACCATGAAGAATAACTCTGACATTGTTTGGCTGCCTCTAAGGAAATGAAGCCAGAGCTGAAGATGCATCCACTTTGGTGACCAGGTGGCTTTGTCTGGGCACAGTAAATGCTGACTTTTTTTCAAGTGATGGTGTTAGAGATGAGAATGGAGAGTGTGAAGCTTCTCCCCAGCATATGCATCCATGTGAATTTCCAAACATCCGGGTACTTACTGCATAAAATACGGACACCCTGGTCTTGGAGGGACCGGGTCGGACATTGATGTAGCAGAAGATGTACACAGCCCCCACCAGGCAATTAAACAGCCTCCAGCGGCACGGCTGGGCCACGATGTCTGTCTGCTGGCCCACCAGCCAGAAGGACATGAGCAACCAGTGGACACCTGCAAGGAGAAGGGTCTGCCTGGGCAAAGCCATTGCTGGGGGAGGCTGCAAACAGCTCCGGCACCAGGAGCATCACCGGGCTGACCTCAGGGTGGGGTGTGGGGAAGAAGGATCTCAGGTCTTACCTGCCACAGCAAAAACCCAAAAGGAATAGAGCCTGGCAAAGAGCACCAGGGCCAGGACCCTGGTCCCCAGCATCCCTGTCCTCCAGAGCAGCAGGCAGAGCATGGCCATGGCTGGCAGGCTGAGGTGACCAGGCTTCAGCAGGCAGGTGAAGTGGCTGTAGGAGACCAAAGCCCAGGCGAGGGAAAGCAGGGACAGCACTGCACTGACACCTGCATGGGGACAGGGGCAGTCAGGGCTCTGAAGGATGCCCAGCTACACTGTAGGGCCATATCTCAATGTCAAAGAGCTGCTGGCAGCACAGCACCCCAATACAAGCCAGACACCCCATGGTCCTGCCAACTACATCACAGAACCATGGAATCACAGAATAGTGTGGGTTGGAAGGGACCTTAAAGACCATCTAGTCCAACCACCCTGCAAGGAGCAGGGACACCTTCCCTTATATCAAGTTGCAGGGACACCTTCAACTAGATCAGGTTGCTCAGAGCCCTGTCCAACCTGGCCTTGAATGTTTCCAGGGATGGAACTGGAGTATTTCAATTAATTTCTGCTAAATCTGATCTCCTCTGTGTGTTCAGCATCTGCCTGTGGAAATCCTCTGACCACTCTCTCCTACAGGAAGGTCTCTGCAGCCCCAGGGCAGGTCCATCCTGGTCACTGCCACTGGACCAGAGATGGACACCAACAGTGTGACCTTGCACACACTGTGACTCCACATCCCAAATTCTCCCTTTGCACACCTGAAAGGCCACCTTTCCTGCAAAACAGCCCCAAACCACTAAATGCTCAGCACTGCAGTGTGAATGGGGCTGGACAATTAACAGGAACATGCTGGGTTCACATCCAGCCAGGACACTGTGCATGGATATTGATTGTATGAGGGACTGACTATTTGCCAGAAGAAGCATTGGGTGGCTCAGAACTCCTCTAAGGTTCAGCCACAGCAGATCTTGCAGCCACATTTATCCCTGCTGCTTTGCATTGAGGCTTCCCAGTCCCTCTGCAGTGCTCTCGTTCATCCAGAGCCTGCCCTGTGCCCTGTCAGGTGGGTACATGCATCCCTCACCCAAACGCATCACCCCTAAACAACTCAAAGCATCCTCCTGGGAACTCCTGGCTCACCAGGGATGACGCCAGCTGGGTCAACAGCCAGGACGATGTAGGCCTGCAGCAGGAGGTGAGGCAGGGTCTGCAGCAGGGCTTCCAGGAGCTGCAGCACACACACGTCCCCGAGCCGTGTCAGCACCTCCCCAGCACGGGCACTGCCACCCATCTCTGCCGCCATCCGCAAAACATCCCAGTACCTGCAAGAATCACTGTAGTGGGATGTCCATCCTGGTTTTGGGGAGTTTGGGACTGCAGCCAGGTTTGGGGGGGTTGGATGGGTCACAGGGAGCATCTCTCACCGTTTCCAGAGGCCCAGCTGCAGGAGATGGAGCACCAGGAGCCAGCAGCCAGGCTGATGTCCATCTGCCCGGAACCAGAGGATGCTGAGGAGCTGAGCGGCATAGCCAGGCACCACACAGGCAGTGGTCAGCCCAAACCAGCCCAGCTGCCCACGGACAAGGTAGTGGATGATGGCACAGAGCCCTGGAGAAGGGCAGAGAGACACTGCTGACTGAAGGATGCCAAAGCTACACAACCCAGCAATTCCCATGATCATGGAATCCTGGAAAAGTGTGGGTTGGAAGAAACCTTAAAGCTCATCTCCTTCCAAACCCCCTGCCATGGGCAGGGACATCTTTCACTACCCCAAGTTGCTCCAAGCCCTGTCCAACCCGGCCTTGAACACTTCCAGGGATGGCACAGACACAGCTTCTCCGGGAATTCCATCCCAGCCCCTCCCCACCCTCACAGGAAAAAATTTCTTCCTAGTATCCAATCCAACCCTTCTCTCTTTCAGTTTAAAGCCATTCCCGCCACAATTCCACCGCCCAGCCGCCGAGGGGGTTGGTTCCCAGCCCTTGTCCCACCCTTATCTCCAGCTGCGGGATCCCTGTGGCTTGTCAGCTGCGGCACAGCCATCGCCACCGAGGGGCCCGGCCCCAAGAAGGGCTCTGATAAAAACCTCAGGCTCCAAAACACATAAATAAGTAATTAAAAAGTGAAAAAATACTAACTTTTTCATATTACCCCCCACCCG
>WBMV01003655.1:0-20897 GCA_013396655.1 Campylorhamphus procurvoides | reverse complement strand
CAGGCACCTCCCCCAGTGCCCCCCCAGTGCCGGGGGTGTGATGTCACGGTGCTTGCATCACACCTTGGAGTCTTGCGGTCGGTGGGGCTGCACCAGCCCCAGACCCTTAGGCTACGGGCACAAGCCCCACCCCGATGTCCCCTAAGTTGTTGCGCCCTGGCACAAGCCCACCCCGATGTCCCCTTAAGTTCTTCTACACTGGCACAAGCCCACCCCGACGTCCCTCAGGTTTTTGTGCACTGGCAGAAGCCCATCCCGATGTCCCCGAGTTTCTTGTCCCTTTGTACAAGCCCACCCCGATGTCCCCCGTGTGATGCCCGCCCTGTCCCTGCGCCGCAGGGATGAGCACTAGGTGGCAGCCGGGACATGGCAGTGCACGGAACCATACATTAATCCGATTGTTTTTCCTTCCCCCGACCCCAAAAACAAACCCTTGGTGAAATGGGATCCCAACCGCCAGTGGCTCCAGGGGCCCTTGTGTGTGTAGAGCGCATCCCATCTGCTTCTTGTCGCAATTCCCAGCCCTGCAGCCTCCATTCCTGATGCTTTCTAGAAAATAAATCCCCAGCAGGTCGCTACAGGAAAAGCCACAAAGAGGGGTTTAATTAGGTCTAAGTATCATCAAAGGTTTTGTCATTGCAAAGTCCTGCGGGAAGCTCCCAAAGTTTTATACATCAGCTGGGCTGTCAGGTGTGTGTTCAGGGGCTTTCCTACATGCATTGTTGTTTTTTAAATTTTTATCAATTGTTTTTGCAACTCTGAGAGCAAAGCCCAGAGTCTGATGCTTAACAGGAGCCACCAAACCACTCAGGGATGTTCTTGCCTGGTTGTCCCACCTTGTGGGAGCATCCCCAAGGCCTCTTCTATCTCCAGCACTGTTTTTTACCAAGAACTTGGCATCTTTGCAGCCTCAGCTCTGGTGGCTGGATTTGGGGGTCAGTGGGTTAACATTGTCATGGGTGGAAGGGACACTCCACTGCTCCTCCTGTCTCACTGCCATGTCCATATTCATGTTTTATTAACTCACAATGTTGAGCTGTTGGGCCCAACCAGCTCCAGAGAAGCGTTTTAATGAAGTCTGGGGTGTAATTAGGGCTCTGGAGCCAAGTGAAGCTCAGCCTTGGTTGTCTCTCAGCCTTGTCCTCCACAGTAGCAAATACCATGGATGCCAAATGGCCCATTCCTGAAAAACCCTTTTTTTTGCAGGCAAGCACAACTCAGCTTCTAATCAGCACCAAAACCTTTTCCAGAGCTGAGGGTGGGATATTGAAGAACCATCTTTTGTTTTTGTAAATCCAGCAGTGAGGAAGCTGCAAGGATCTATACAGGCACAACATGGTGTGACCCTTCTTGTCTCCCACAGGAGACATCTGAGAACCTCATTGTCTCATCCCCTCTGCCCTTCATCATCATCATTCCTGGGAAGAACTCACCCCAAGGTGTCTCAGCTGTCGTTTCTCAGCCTCCTCCTTCCCAAAGGCTGTGCTCCAAGCCAGGAATAAATGTCTGTGCCACACAGGTTGTGCCATTATCATCCCAAAACAATGCCAAGCGGAGAAGGAGAAAGCCAGAAGGCCTTCCAGAAGATATTCCCAGAGCTAGCCACCCTCTCCAGTTTCACTGCCAGCTCCCAGTTGCTCTGGCTGCCTCCCAGCCACTGGTTTGGCTGTGCTTTTCTCTGCTGCATTTCAGTGTTCAGGAGCCTCTTTTGATTAAAAAACCCTTCGGTCTCCAACAAAGGGACATTTTGGAGAAGAGAAACTCTGGTGAGACCATAGAGACCCTTCCAATACCTAAAGGGCCTCCAGGAGAACTGGAGAGGGGCTTTGGACAAGGTCATGGAGTGACAGAACAAGGGGAAATGGCTTTAAAGTGAAAGGGAATAGGTTTAGATTGGATATTGGAATGAAATTCTTGGCTGTGAGGGTGGTGAGGGCCTGGCACAGGTTGTCCAGAGAAGCTGTGGCTGTCCCATCCTGAGAAGTGTTCAAGGCCAGGTTGGATGAGACTTTGAGCAACCTGGGGTAGTGGAAGGTGTCTCATCAGCCATCTGTGCTGCTTCTGGTGTAGCAGCTTCTCCAGGCACAGTGACATTTTTGTACAGCACCAAGCTGAAGGAACAAAAATCATTAATAATAATAGTAATAATCAAACTCTCCAAGCCCAAAGGTTCTATTGAAACCTTAATCATTCCTTCCATCTGTTGGTTTGAAAGTCCTTTGTACCAGTGAACTGAGGCTTGAACCGGCCCCAGGAGGTATCCGGGCAAACAGAAGGAACCTGCTGCTGTAATTAAGCTGCAGTCTTCTGCCTGGATTAGTTTTAATGCCTTTAGCTCAGGAATAAGAAATCATAATAGCAAAAAGCAGCTATTTTATGGCATACCAGAAAGTTGAAGTGACTGTCATAGGGCTGGTTTTCAGGAATAATAAATGGGACTCCTCGGTGGTTGCATAATCATTGCAATTAGAAAATCAAGTGTTTTACAGAGTAGGCAAGAATTGCTGTTTGATTTGCACCGATGAAGAAACTAAGGCACAGACTGGGGAGGTGTCAGCATGGTCATTGCCTCCTGGGCAAATGCCTGGGGAAGGAGAAAGATCTTGGGAGTCATGCTCTGACATCCTAATTCCTTATTCCTTTTGAGAATAAATGTAGGCTTCATTAGTGAAATTGCATGGAAAATCATTCATAACTGTGACCAGCAACTGGGGGCAATTGATCCTGTGGTGCAGAGCATGGTTGCTGGCCACCCCACCCCAGAAATCTGATCAGCCATAGTCGTGGCTACCATGGGTCAGGCATGGAAAAATGCCTTCTACACAGAACTCAGGAAAACTCATCCCATGGTTAGTTCCATCCAAGTTGTTTATGGAATCTGGTCCTGCCCCATACACACCCGACCTCTGCTTGAAGACCTGTGTGTGATCTCCCTGAGGTCAGGCTGAATTTATAACTCATCAGTCATGGAATCATGGAATGGTTTGGGTTGGAAGGGACCTTAAAGCTCATCTCGTTCCAATCCCATGCCCTGGGCAGGGACACCTTCCACTAGCCCAAGTTGCTCCAAGCCCCATCCAACCTGACCTTGAACACTTCCAGGGATGGGGCTTCTCTGGGTAACCTGTGCCAGGGCCTCACCACCCTCACAAACAAGAATGTCTTCCCAGTATCCCAACTAACCCTGCCCTCTGTCAGTGGGAAGCCATTCTCCCTTGTCCTGTCCCTCCATCCATGGTCCCAAATCCCTCTCCAGCTCTCCTGGAGCACCTTTAGGCACTGGAAGGGGCTCTCAGGTCTCCCTGGATTCTTCCCTTCTCCAGGTGAACCCCCCCAGCTCTTCCAGTCTGGCTCTAGAGCAGAGGGGCTCCAGCCCTCGGAGCATCTCCATGGTGTCCTCTGGATTTGCTCCAGCAGCTCCATGTCCTTCTTACACTGGGAGTCCCAGGGCTGGACTGAGCACTCCAGATGAGCTGTCTACAGGTGATATCACACAGACCCAGCTGTCCCTCACATGCTGTGCTGTTTCTGCCCAGGTTTTCTGCGACACACCCTGTCTGCAAATACTTCACAACACCTTAGAGAAGGGTTTCAGCAAATAGTCCCTCTCTGATGAAGCCAGGGATAAGCTCACATCTTCTGCAGATCCTTCCCTTGCTTGAGGTGATGAGCAGAGCAATTCTGAGGGGTGGTTGTGGATGATGTCAGGAGATGCAGAGATCAGGTTTTTATTGCTGCAAGATGATGATTCTTAGAATAACTAGTCCTGGCACCCACAAGGACATTTACCTTCCTGGATTAGGTACAGAGGACCTAATTCCAAAACTGTTCATGAAAGCTGCTCTGCAAAAGTGACCACAGTACAATTAAGTTTAATTACCTTGTGAGACCAAGTACGTTCAATATGTGACTATCGAAACAAAAAAAGCAAAAATAAGGAAACAAAAGCACCAAAAGGAGCAGTCCAGAGAAACAAGAAGCCTGCAGGCAGCCTGAAAGCTTTTATAAAGGCTGTTCCAGAAACCTCCGTGAAGTATTTGCTTGGACTGGGAAAGAAAACAAAGGAATCTAAGAAAAAATCCCTGCAGGGCACGAAGGGGCGGGTCAAGGGAGGCTCTCGCAGGGATGAGCTCAGCGGTGCTCAAACAGCTGGCAGAGGAGCACAACAACTCCCATGGAACGGGACAGAATCCAACAGGAATGGGGGATAAAAGGAAAGTGAAGGTCCCTTTGCAACAGGCACCTGAATTTATAGAAATCTCTGTAAATGCATGGAAAGCAGGAAGCCTTTGGAGGAATCCTTGATGAGAAAGGAATAGGGGGACACTTAGGAATATGGAGCTGTAGCTCAGTGCGCTCTTCTGTCCATGGCAAGAGAGTAAAGGCTGTAATGAAACTAAAATTGCTGAGCATGGGCTGTAATAATATCCATAAATAGATGTGGCTTAAAATATCTTACACACAGTGCAGGTCCTAAAAATATTTTGGGGCAAAAATTTAAAAAATCCAAGCCACTTTTTCCTTTTTTCTCTTTTTTTTTTACTCCTAACTATTAGATTTCCGTATTACTTTCACTTTTATTCCCCAACTATTCCCTACTGCAGATTTTTTCCATGTCCTAAATCGATATAGAATGGTCAAAAATTTCCCTTCCAATGGCAGAAATTATGTAACATTAATGACAGCTCATTAACCCTCTTCCTGAATTTCCAAAGAAGAACTGATTTCATATTTAAGGAAGATTTGTGGGGGTTTTAAGCCTAATTCCAGCTGATGATTATTTTTCTTTAATGATGATATATTTGTTCACGTTTGTAAGGAATTAATATGAAACCTCTGAAAACACATGGAGGCAGCACTTTGCCACTGGAGAGTTGCAGACATTTAAGGGGAAATTCCTGCTGGAATTTGTTTGGTAAATGACATAACTGGCTAGTTCATTAGTAACACTCCGATGCACATGGCTATCCTCATCAAAACCTGAAACACATCACTGCAGAACGCTAAATTAATACCTAGAGCTAGAAAATGTTCTGTATGTCTCAAATATTGGTTGACACTTTATGAAAATATCATATTTTTTTTGTCTAGCTTCAGGTTTATAGTTTTCTTTCAAGCCACATGCACCAAAATCATGGGTAAAGGGTATCCTTTGAAAAATTCATGCTCTGTGGGCACTTGAGTGGACACCAGCTGGGTAAATCCCACCAGACCCCACTATATACCATTTCCCTGAGGGTTCCCATCATACAACACCAGCTTCCAATGGAGCTATGGAAAATCACCACCCAGGAGCAAGACAGTAAGACATGCCACCAAGCCTCAGCTGGCCAGAAGACAATATATTGCCCAGAGACCCCGAGTGAGCTGCTGTCACCCAAGGGTTGCTCAAAGGGAGGTGGCCCAAGGCGGTTTGGGCAGCTCAACCCATTTCCCAAGGCAATGCTGCAACATTTTGAAAGCTATAACTCGGTTCCTCATAGGAGGATGGCAACAAAGAGCATTCATTTTGTCTCCCCAAAGCTCCCCAAAGCTGCAAGGACTGTGTGATTGGCCACCAGAAGGCTGTGGAGATCAGCCATCCTTCACCACCCTCCAGGAACAGCACAAAGCCACACTCTGCTCCTTCGTCTTCCTGCATCTGGGTGGCTGACACAGAACCAAGGACTGCTCCAACCCAGAGCCTCCTCCTGCCGGGTAACAACCAAAATCTTCTCATTATGCAGCCTCTCCTAAAAAGTTTTGTTCTTCTTAAATGGGCTGGGGACTCCATATCTTTCGCTTTTATCTGCATTTTGCTGTGTTAGTCTTAACTGTGCAGTGACTCCAGTCTGACAACTCAGTTTTAGAGGTTTCAAATATTGATAAGGGAAAAGAGGTTTTGTTGGCTGCAGGAAATGTAAACACTCAAACCTTTTATCCTGGAAATCACGTAATCCTTGAGGTGAAGGAAAAACAACAGCTGAGGATAAGGGGAACCTGAATTTTGATTTAATTGTGAAGGAACTTTTATTATAAAAATTTGAGAACACACACTGGGTTTTCTGTGAAAATATAGCAAGAATTGTCTTATTTTTCTATCTGAATTCACAGCTTTAACCTCCAGAAGGCAAATCAAATTTATTGCAATGCATTGCGAAGTATCAAGAAATCAAGGACAAATAGCTGGTTTCTTAATGCATTAATCAAAAGGGGTTTTAAAATAATATTTTCTGTGTGGGAGTTTCTTACTGTGCCATGATGCTATGTGTGCTCCAGGGAAACCTTGGGACAGTAGACATAACAAAATGTGTAACCCCTCTTCTAGATAACTTCTAGGTCTTAAAGAACATTTCTGTGTGTCACTGCTCACCCCACAATGACTGTGGAGGGACAACCCTCTCACTGCTCTCTTGGTCTCCTTTCTCTGTAGTGACCTGAGTTCCCAGCCCACTCTCTGCCATGAAAATCCTTCCCTTTCTCTTTGTTCTGCTCTTCGTGGCATTTCATGGAGCTGCAGGTAAGGTGTCAATTAAGATAGGGGGCTATAAAGAAGAAGGTGCTGGTGCCTTACAAAGACCTTCTGTCTCCTTCGGGTTGTGCCCAGGCTGCCTCCTGCAAAGAATCTTCACATACTATCAAAACTTGCTGGCAGATTACAGATTATACATGAAATTAGCAGGCAAACACTCCAACCATTATTTCAGTGCCTTTGCTACTCCTCTGGAAATCCAGAGATGAAAGCATGAGGGGAAACCCCAAAATTAGCATTCAGCACCAGCATTTTCCCCTGTAAAGGCTGCAGGCTTGTACTTAAATCACCTTGTTTCAGAAATCAAATTGTAATTGAATATTTTTAAGCCACACAGAAAATAAAAGGAATCTGGTCCCATAGTCTCCAAATATTGTTTGCTTCAGGAGTTTTTTCTTGGGCTGAGGAGCCAGAAGATAATGAGTTAGGATTGAAATGCTGCTGGTGCCATCTCCTCAGTGGAGAAGCTTGTGCAACCATAAATGGTGGGGTAAGGCTGTGCCTGTTGGGGGATGCAAAGGAGTCTGGAAACCCAAACCCACCCTATTATCCAGCAAAAGGGTTTGTGTTTTAACACCACCCCAAAAAATGGCTTAACTACAGTGCAAGGTACTCTGTGCATAAACAAGAGCTGGTGGAGTTTTGGGGTTGATTTCTGTGGGAACAGGGTGGAACGTGTCCTCTGGGGGAGCAAGGATGGGAGAAGACTGTGATGGATTGCAGAAGAGCAGAAATATGGGAGAAGTATGATCTCTATCCCTGGAGGGATTCCAAAGATGTGTAGATGTTGCATTGAGGGCATGGGTTAGTGGTGGGCTTGGCAATGCTGAGGGAATGGTTGGACTCGATGATTTTAGAGGGCTTTCCCAAACTAAATGATTCCATGATTCTCTGGTTCCATATGCTTGTCTGATCATATTCTTACCTGGGCCGCTGCTTATGGCAGTTCTCACAGGCAGGACACTGGGCAGAGTGTTCCTTTGGTCTGTTTTATGTCCTTATTTAACACACAGATACACACAGTGCATGTTTGGGCTGTTTACAGTAGAAATTTTCTTCTGGTTATATAAAGCAAGAAATTTATCTGGAAAACAGTGTTTCTGTGAGCTACGCAGTGTCCCACAGACAGATAATTTAGCACCAGAAGTGTTTTATTCAGCCTTCTCTTTTATTTCTGCCTTGGATTTTCTGGGTACTGCTGGGTGTGCATGAACCAATCCACTCACATGCTGAGAATCTAACACACCAGGGATGTGCTGGATCCACTGTAAAGGTGTAAATATCTATTATCTGTTTGCTGGAACAAGCTCTCCTCCCTCTGAATATGCTGGACTTAGCGCTGTTCTATGGATGAGCTGTGAAGCTGGAATTAATTGGTTCATGTGCAGTCAGTCAGGTGCATCCAGGACACATCGGCTGCCAGGCTACATCTCTATTAATCAACCAAACAGGGCCAGGCAACATGCTGCCTAATTAGTAGTCTGCTCCCTGGGGTCATTTTGATCCCTGACAACTAGTACTGCCATGGATAAAACCTGTTCTGGCAGCAGCACAGGCTGGTGTCTATTCCCAAAGGGCAGTTTGCATGTGGATATCCTGTTTTTAACAAGGAAGACAGTTTAGCCATGTAGGCAAGAGCAATGCCAGGCTGCTGAGCCTCAGACCCAGAGGGCAAAGCCTGGTGTGCTGTGTTTAGGAGCCCAGAAGTGCTGTTCTGCATGGATTGATGGAGTTATCCATGTATAGACACCAGGACCTGCTTTGAGACATAGGTGAAATATACAGGGAGGGAAATAGGCCAAATCTGTAGAACCCTGGAGTAATGGAATGGTTTGGGTTGGAAGGGACCCTAAAGATCATCTCATTCCAACACCCTGCCATGGACAAAGACACCTTCCACTCTCCCAGGTTGCTCCAAGTACCATCCAACCTGTCCTTGGACACTTCCAGGGATGGAGCATCCACAGCCTCTAGGGGCAACTTGTGCCAGGGCCTCCCCATCCTCACAGGGAAGAATGTCTTCCTGATATCTAATCTAAATCTCTCCTCTTTTAGCTTAAAAACATCCCCCTTGTCCTGTCACTACCTGTTCTTATTGAAAGTCTCTCCCCTTCTTTTTTCTTTTTTTTTTTAATAGAATGGGACCCTCCCAGCTGAGCTTGTTCCTCCCTCATAAATTGTGACTTACAAGACTAAGTGCCCACTTACTTCTTTCTATCAGGTCAATGGTGTCCATCCCTAAAATCTGAGCTCTTAAGGAATTCCTGGACCTGGAGACACAGTTCTTACATTAGAAAAAAAAAGAGCATTTGCTTGGTTCTTCTGCCCACAGATCTCCTCCTCCTTGGGTTGCATTAAGACTGTGTTTAGGCACAGGTGGGGCACGATGTCAGCTCACAAGAATTTAGCAAAATGCAAAACCCTGCCAGAAACCACTGTCTCCTGGGTTTTTTTGTTTGGGTTTTTTGTTCGTTTTTTTAAGGTAGAAGCTTTGCAAAACCCATAAAACCTTACATGGAATGTGGATATCGTGGGACTTTCTGCCACCGTGGGAAATGCCCTCGTGGCAACACTTACCTGGGGTTATGTCGTCCTGGATATAGTTGCTGTAAATGGTAAGTTTGGGATTTAACTGGGGCAAAGATGGCTCTCCAGATTTTAAGTTGAGCCCCGAGTCAGATTTCCCCCATCATCATAATTCTGAAATATCCTTTCCTTTGTGTAGGTTGTAGTGTGCTTAATTGTGGAGAATCTCCAGGGAGCGATCGCTTTTGGCAACGTTGGATTCAGGGAATTGTTGTACCAGTCATCAAGGATTTGTCATTCTTCCTTCAATAAAAGCAAGATCTGGGAAGGTTATATGGCTGATGTGTGTGGTGTTGTCATTCCTTTCTCTAGAAGTCTTATTTCCATTTAGAATTTTAAACAAGAGTTCTGAAATTTAAGGCTAAACTTACCAGGAAAACCTACTTTACCAAAATATTTTCCACTCTTGCATTGCTGATGGAGTGAATACTGGCATGTTCTCCACACATGTCTGATAGGAAACCTCTGCCATGACTAAACTGAGATCAGACACCGTTTCCATAGGGAGCACAAAAGTATTCTCCAATGTGATGCTTCAAAGCACCTCTGCTCCCAAAACTTTCAGTTCCCACTCCTGGTCCAGAGCTTTCAGACCTGGGAACAGCATCTTCTATCATTGTAGGAACTAAAGACACACTTAGCAGGACAAAGGGAGCAGGTGATCCCAATTTACAATTTGGAGCCTGATTTTACCTTTGGCTATATGGTCTGATATAAATTCAGAGTAAACTTGCAAATTTATATCAGCTGCAGTTGCAAATCAGGAGATCTGAGCTAGACCTATGACATTGCTTGAGACAATTAGACAATGTGTACAAGAGGCCAATATCCCTGTGACTTTGGTCACTTCTCTTCTAAGAGGTTCACCCTGTCCTCCTCTGGAACGTAACAGAAAACTCAGAAGGTGCAGGTTGCTCAGTGAGCTCCTGTCTCTGTCCCTGCTCCTGCACAATCAGGAGCATCCTTGTGCAGACAAGGGCTCCTACAGGTTGGACTTGATGATCTCAGGGGTCTTTTCCAATGTAATCGGTTGTGTGATCCTTGTTGCACAGAGAAGCTGTGGCTGCCCCATCCCTGGAAGTGTCCAAAGCCAGGTTGGACAGGGCTTGGAGCACCCTGGGATAGAGGAAGGTATCCCTGCTCATAGCAGGGGATTGGAACTGGATAATATTTAAAGTTTCTTCCCACCCAAACCATTCTGTGATTGTATGAAGGTAGGAGAAGCAATTGTTGGCTTTTTAAGGTAAACAACCAACCCAAGTGCCTATGTGCAAAGGACTGACTCGAAGCCCTGAGTTCCCCATTTGTTGCAGAGCATCTGGGCTCCCTTCACAGAACCCCAGACTCACAGAATCATAGAATTTTTAGGGTTGGAAGGGACCCCTGGAGATCATTCAATCCAATCCAGTCCCCCTGCCAAGGCAGGGTCACCTGGAGCAGGTGACACACGAACACATTCAGGTGGGTTTGGAATATCTCCAGAGAGGGAGACTCCATGCACTCCCTGAGCAGACTGGTCCAGTGCTCTGCCACACTCAGTGGAAAGAAGTTCCTCCTCATGTTGACGTGAAACTTCTTGTGTTTTAGCTTATGGGCACTTCTCATCCTGTCCCTGGGCACTACCAAAAATGGTCTGGCACCACCCTCTTGTCACCTGCCTTTGAGATATTTTTATGTATTGATGAGATCCCTTCTCAGTCCTCTTTTCTCCAGACTAAGCAGGCCCAGCTCTTTCAGGCTCTGGGCAGACAGCAAGATGTATCTGAGAGCATCTGGACAGATGTTTCTGCCACCATTGAAACCACAGCCTTGTGAAGGGCAGGAAACTGGGCCAACGGCCGCCTCCCAGGGATTCCCCTGGATGGAAACCTGAGGAAGTTGCCAAGTGGAACTAAACCAGCAATTTACAGTTTTATGTCCTAAGAAGTTTTGCACAATCCACGGAAGGTGAGTGCATCTTTCACAAAGTGGAATGGCACAAGATGTTTTGCTCAAGAACTGAGGTCTTGCAGAAGGGGTTCAGACCTTGTTATTTTAGATCCAGCTCTGGAGACAGTGTCTGAAGCCACCATCATGCAGAACACAGTCTCATCATGCTTTAAACTCCCCGCCATAAATTGCTGCCCTTGCCTTTATGACTTGGGAATGGCTTCAAGAACCAGTTTAGAGTGAAAGGCAGGCTGAAACCTCAACCTTAGGATCCATACTGCATATCTTATCCCTGCTTCTTATCCCAATTCCATTGCCCCAGCACTCTGTACATGTTCAAATTCATAGAATCATAAAATGGTTTGGGTCATAAGGGACTTTAAAATCATCTATATCCAAACCCCCTACCATGGGCAGGGACACCTTCCACTATCTCAGGTTGCTCCAAGCCCCATCCTACCTGGTCTTGAACACTCCCAGGGATGGGGCAGCCACAGTTTCTCTGAGAAACCTGTTCCAAATTCATCTTGCAGCTCTTCCCAGAAGGTTAAGGTGCTGTTGAGGACAAAACAGAAAACACCAGGCAGAGAGCATCAGAACTGATGGAGTGGGACTGGCCATGTCACAGCCAGAGGCAAGGGTGTGCAGCAGCTAAAGCTCATTTCAGACACACATCAAGCTCTTGGTGGAACAACTGCTCACACAGAATCATAGTTTGTGCCTCTAGGATTCTACTAATCCCAATTAATCATAGAATATCCTGAGTTGGAAGGGGCCCACAAGGATCACCAAGTCCAAATCCTGGCAGTGGTCCTGCTGTCAATCTTTTAGCACGGCCCCTCTCTCTTTGTGCAGGTCTGAGAGAGGAGATTGTCTCATGGAAAAAAAGGTGTGAAGAACAGATCTGCTCATCCCAGTGCCCCAACATCCCTCTTTGAACATGTGAGGGTGGGGAGTCCCTGGCACAGGTTACCTAGAGAAGCTGTGGCTGCCCCATCTCTGAAAGTGTTCAAGATCCAGTGGGACAGGGCTTGGAGCAACTTGGGCTAGTGGAAGGTGTCCCTGCCCATGGCAGTGGGGGCTGGAACTGGATGGTCTTTAAGGTCCCTTCCAACCCAAACGACTCTATGACAAATGTGGATCAGGACAGGGAGTTGTGAGCTCAGCCTGACCTCAGGATGAGCCCACATGAGGGTTCAGGGAGGGATTGGGTGTGACTGGGGCAGGACCAGTCCCCATAGACAGCTC
Source organism: Campylorhamphus procurvoides (assembly GCA_013396655.1). Classification (NCBI taxonomy): domain Eukaryota; kingdom Metazoa; phylum Chordata; class Aves; order Passeriformes; family Dendrocolaptidae; genus Campylorhamphus; species Campylorhamphus procurvoides. Next base: position 8,623 of record WBMV01003655.1, on the reverse strand, counting down.
AGGTGCAATACCCAGGGATAAGACTGAGATGGTTTGCCTCAGAAACAGGCTGGTTTAGTGCTGGCTTGCAGGAGTTCAAAATGTCATGGGAGATGACCAACTTTCAGTGTCCTTGTAATCACAGTATCCAGAAATAACATTTCCTTAGAAGTAGACTGTGGAATTAATAGCTTTCTTGTTTCAGGATGGATGAAGACACAGTAAGCCTGTATCCTGGTAAAGTCCTGGACCAACCTCCTATGTTCATGACTCCTCTGCTTCTTCCAAACATCTGGCAGTTGTCATCCACCATTTCTGAAGTACCTGGATCACACAGGCATACTGACAGGATGGAACAAGGTAAAGTTCAGCTTCCAACCTCCACTGTCAAAATCCCCAGCTCCTAGTAGCTGGGGGGATCCTGAGTACCCTTCCAAACATTGGAGAAGGCAATCTAAAACTCAGGCATGCAGCACAGACCCCTCTGGACAGGCAAGGACTGTCACTTTTCCTGGTGGCAGCCAGAAAAAGGAAGAGGCCTTGCTCCAATTTTTTATATGTGCTGAGCTGCCATGGCATCAGTGCCACAGGAGGCAGTGGGCTGGGAGCAGCTGCATCCAGTCAAGCTCCTTACAGAGCTTAATTAGGTGGCAATTAACTACTTCTTTGTGCTTTTTAACACAGGCACCAGCTCAGTTTTGGGGTGGTGGAGGAAATAAGAAGCTGTCCTGAGTTGCTCTGACTACCATGACAGAGTGGTAGTGATCCTCCCTGAAGACAGACTTGCAAATAGTTTGCACAATTTCCCTCACTGGAGAGAGAAATTGAGGCAGGAAAGAGTAGTGAAATATGGTGAGTTGTTGGGATCAGAGGTATAATCATGTATTACCCAGAGGACCTGTGACTGCTCCATCCCTGGAAGCGTCCAAAGGCAGGTTGGACAGGGCTTGGGATAGTGGAAGGTGTCCCTGCCCATGGCAGGGGGTTGAACCAGATGATCTTTAAGGTCCCTTCCAACCCAAGCCATTCTGTGATTCTGTGATTCACTCAGTGAATATACGCCATTCATGAGTATGTTTTTAACACATATAAACACATGCCTGATGAATTTGCAACAGGGCCAAAAACGTATATGAAGGTGCACCACCAACACACTGAGAACCAGTAAAGGGTTACATGCAGCAAACCCCACAAAACAAAGCCTCAATTAAAGCTTGTCCTTCATGGGGTTGCCAGTTGGACGCCGATGTCATCCCATGTGGCTTCTTCCCAGCTATTTTCAAGCGAAGCATAAAGAGCACGCTTCACGTGGGGGGAGGCGGACAGAGCTCCTTTGTGTTGTGAAAGCTGATTGCTGGCCAAGGTCTAACGAACAGGGATGCTGCGTGTCCCAAGAGGTGTCCAGCAAACCACAGCACCAAGCAGCCCTTACGCAAGGTGGGATGACACAAGATCCCTGGCTGGAGGCCTGGGAATCCTTCTCAGAGGTGTCAGAGGAGGAAAGCTATGCTGCTTCTCCTCTGCCGGGGGAAGAAACAGGAAGAGGAGCTTTTTCTCTGGACATTTTGAGGTGTCAGCCATCCCAAGGGACACTGTGCCACACAGAGAGACCAGCTGGCTGGGACCAAACTGCTGCTGCTGCCATCAGGAGCTGAGAGACTGCGGGAGCTCCTACCCCTGGGCACATCCTGCCACCTGGTCATATCCCCTGCCCTCAGATCTGCCCCTGTGCAAGTGCCACACAGACCTCAGGAAGGGACCCTCCTATTCATCTCTACCTCCTTTCGCTTCTCCCCAGACCTGTAGCCCTACTGGAGACTCCCAGCCATGCGGATCCTGCCTGTCCTCTGTGCTCTGCTCCTCCTGATGCTCCAGGGAACCACAGGTAAGAAACGTGGAGGAGGTGGAGGGTTTGTCCTTTGTCAATATTTTGTAGGGTTGATTTGCCAGCTGAGCTGAAGGGTCACATATGAGTTCTCCTGGTGGCTGTGCCATCCTCCCTGGGGTCCCTTTCACCCCATGACTTTAAGGAAAGGCTCCTGCTGCAGGTTCCGAAGTTGGGACTAACAGTGGGACGTTGTAACAAAGCTCTCATGCTCCAGGGATGAGGTGTTGCCACCATTTCCATACCTCCTGGCCCTTGCCTTTCTGCGTCAGCAGCACTGGTCACCGCAGTCCTGCTGGAGAGGAGAAGGAGGAGGGAGGAAGGCAGACCCCGATTCCACCCTTGTAGTCCTCTCTTTATCCAGAAGGGAAGCAGCAGGCATGATGGAGAGCCAATCTTGGAGCCTGCTGAGGGGTGATAGTGACCATCCCATCCAAGCACCATAAACTTCACTTGCAGACACCTGCTCACTGTTCATGGCAGGGGACAGGCAGGGCTGGGCTAACATTGGCCACACAGGTACCAGGGGCTGTGCTGAAGGTCTCCTCTCCTGGTGCTCTGCAGGGCTGTCCCTGGCTCGAGGATCCCGTCAGGACTGCGAGCGCCGTGGGGGCTTCTGCTCCCACCAGTCCTGTCCTCCTGGGATTGGTCGTGTTGGCCTTTGCTCCGAGCAGGAATTCTGCTGCCGGATGTAAGTTCAGGGCTGCCCAGGGGGCTCAGGGCGCTGCCTGTGGGGGCTGGAGGTGGGGCTGTTGGAGAAATGAGGGGAATATGCAGCTCAAGGGTGAGGGGGACATCCCTGAGCCCTCACTGCTGCCTTGGCTGGGACGGGCACTGTCAGACCTTTCCTCTTGCAGGCGATGGTATCCCTGATGGGCTCCTGGATCCCTGGTGCCAGTCTCCAAGCAGTCCTCTGAGACCAGCCCTTGCCCTCTCTGTGTGGTCTGGATGATGCTGCACGGAGGCACCAAGCATCGCTGGGAGCAACAACAGCCCTGGACAGCCAGACCGTGATCCCATGGAAATCCCTTACCCCAGTGTCCCCAATACAAGGTGGTAGTTTGCATTCCCACTGCCAAGATGTGTGTCTGTCCTTGGTGTGCATCTCTTTCTTCTGTGTACAGGGAAGGGAAGAGCAGATGGGGTGAATTTCTGACAGACATGGACCCACAAATACCTCCCCACCACTCACCTTCTCTTCAAGCTGGCCCCAACCAAACCAGCATCTCACCCAAAAAGGGAGGGGGTACACACATGACACCCACAGGGACCCCAGCAACAGCCTTCTCTCTCAACAAGGACACCCCTGCACCTCACATTTAGGGTCATGGATGGGGGATTGCTCTGACTTCCCAGACTTCAGTGGGGGCCTGAGGGTTGCCCACTGACTCCCAAGCTGGGTCAGGAGTTTTTGTGGGGCTGTTCTGTGGAACATGCTCGATTGGGGTCCATCTCCAGCTGTGTGGCCTTGGTGTGTGGCACCCAGCAGGGTGTTGTGGGGTCCAGGGGTAGCTGCAAGGATGGGGGGAGCCATTCTGCTCCAGAGGAAATAGGGACTGATGGCTGTGCCATGGGGCTTCTCAGGAGCTTGGGACTGAATTGGGGGTCAGTGCTGGGGGGATTTCAAACCTGGGTCTGAGCTTGGGATGCTCAGTTAGAAGCCCAGGTGGCTCATCATTGTGGATGATCCTTGGGACAGATCTAGGATGCTCAACTCAATGGGTACCTCAGGGGCGGCCCCTGCCCTGCCATGGGTCAGTCACCATGGGGGCTGCCAGGGCAGGGGGCATCCTGCTGCTGTCCACTAGGGAACAGGGAAGACAGGGGGTGGGAGCAGCCTCTGCTTGGGGGTTTGGGCATCTCTGTGGGGTATGGCAAAAGCCAGATCAGGATGTCAGTTGTGGGTCCAAGTCCAGGTCTGGACCAGCAAGGCCCAGCTGTGTCTCTGGTGGGGTCCAATACAAGATTCCCAGGTCAATGCAGCTCCTCTGGCCAAGATTGACCCCAGCCATGGCCTCCCTGCAGGGTGGAACAGAAGCCCTTTCCACACCACAGGCAGCAGACCCTGGCTAAGCTGGTCCTGGACTGATCCTGACCCTGGTACCAAACCTCTCAGAACCCTCACATTCACAAAGACCCATCAATGGATGCCCAATCCTACTTCTATGGACTTGATGCTCAGGGGATATTCCCATCATGCATCAGGGCCAGGCTGGATGGGGCTTGGACCAACTTGGTCTAGTGGAAGATAAGCCTACCCATGGCAGGGGGTGGAACCAGATGATCTTTAAGGTCCCTTCCAACACAAACCATTTCATGATTCTATGTATCTCCCTGGTAGATGGCACCAGACTCCGTGTCCCTGACATATCCAACGTGAAGCCCCTTTGTTCTCCACAGGATGCAATTCCCAGAGCTTTGCCCTCTCTGGGCAATGGACCAGCACTCTTGGTTTTCTGCCCAGTGCTCTGGCTTGAAGCTTCCTAGAGAACTGCACAACCATGGAGACACACCAGGGACAGATTATTTGTAGGAGAAATGGTTAGAAATAATCTTTACTTGGAATACAGGACAGATTATGGTCATCAGATGTAGGACATGGCCATGCTTACATGAGCTTGGCCACAAGACAACCCACAAGGGGTGTCCTGTTTCTTTCTATACCATGACTTGTTCTTTCATGATTCACCTTGATCTTTACCTTTCTGAAACATCATAGAATTCCTATAAATCCACAAACTCTCTTGATCAAGTCCACATCTCCAAGGCCTAATAAGGCCCTATTCATCTTCCTTCACTAGTGTTCCGTAGTTTTCACACTTTTACACACAGTTTTGCTTCTATTGAATCACATTTGTGGGTTTTGTACCAAAACCAGCACTTTTAGGAGCAGTGAATTCAGACAGAATGAGGTGAGGTGTGGTCTCACCTGCTTTTCCTCTGTCCGCTGCTGTTTATCTGAGTTTGCATGAGAAAGACAACCTTAAACTTGACATTTCTCAGCATGTAAAATGCAGTTCACCTTGGCAAGGACGAAGCTGTTCTTGTAATGTTAAAAGAGAAGAAAACCGAAATATTTTGCATGTTTCTGTGTAGTAACAAAGTACCAGATCAATAAGTAAGATGGCACAAAAGGAAGAGGCAAATATTTTATCTTTTTATCATGGAATCACAGAATGGTTTGGAAAGGAAGGGACCTTAATGATCATATTTTTCCAACTCCCTGAAATGGGCAGGGACACCTTCCAAAATCCCAGGTTGCTCCAACCTGGCTTTGAACATTTCCAGGGATGGGGCAGCCAGAGCTTCTCTGGGCAACCAGGGCCTCCCTACCCTCACAGCAAAGACCACTTGGGACTAGTTGGTGCTGGTGTCTGCATCAACCAGGGTCCATGCCAGGCAGGTCATGCCAGGCCCCCCCAGCCCGTGTGCTGCTGTGCAGGGGGTGTCACAAGATGTATTGCAGGAGGATAACGATGACGATTGCAACAGCCCCAGGAGGCACCTCAGCCTCTGCCACTGCGGCAGGGAGGGACCAGGGGCAGCCCCAGCACCCCCACACTGATGGTGGCTTTTTGATTGGCCCAGGGCAGATGTGCCAGCAAGAATAAGGGAATGTCCCTGCAATCTGCAATGATATAAAATCACAGTGTTTTTGACAAAAAAGTGCTCCTTGGACCCAAGGGCATTTGGACTCAAGGGATTCCTCTTGGGCTTGTTGTTGCCTGAACACCAAGACCTTCATCAGGCAGGTAACTGGGGGGTCTTCTGGAAAAGGATCAGCTTAGGTAATCAATTTCTCAGAGAGTGAAGCACTGTGGAATACTCCCAGTGTTTGCTGGGTGACACAGACCTCAGAATTGCTCTTAAGAGAAAGGCAGAGGCAGCATCATGGACTGTGCTTGGAGGTAGCCCCTCTGGAATTTGGGGAACCCCAACACCCAGTCTTCTGCACCCCCTGGAGTCCTCCATGTCCTCATTATCTTGGTGTCCCCTCTGCAGCCCTGAGAAGAGCTGAGACAGGTGGATCAGCCATGAAGATCCTGTACCTGCTCTTCCCCTTGCTCCTCCTGTTGGTCCAGGGAGCTTCAGGTGAGAGGGGAAAAGGGGAGATGGGGGAGGTGTAAGTCCTCATCATTGAGGTTTGACATGTCCAAGGAATTGACGATGTTAGCTGGAGTGATGGGAAGGGTAGAAGAGATGAATGAGAAAAGTGGTTCTCCAGTGACTGTCCAAGAGGACACAGACACAGGATGGAGACAGCCCCTGGAAACAGAAGCCTGGCTTCTCCTGTGGGCCTGGGAGGGGGTGGGTTTCAAGCTTTAACCCTGTACCCAGCTGATTTTGTTCAGGTGCTTCTGGATGATTTTCTGCACTGTGGTTGACCTTTACTGAGTAGAGGCGGGAGAAGAGCCAATCTATGCACCTCAAATGCGTGGGAGTATCAGTCTTTTGCAAACACACACAGCTCTCTCAAGCTGTGGCTTTCATTGTTCTGTATCTTTCCCCATGGATACTGGCAATGCAGCTGGATGCAGACAGCGAGGAGGATACTGCACTTATGGCAGATGCAACTTCCCGGAGAGACCTATTGGAAGATGTACCCTGTACAGTGTGTGCTGCAAAAGATAAGGTCAGGATTCCTGGCACAAGGAAGGGTTTCCTCTTTTGTCCAGAACAATCTGTTACAAATTTGATTCACATCAATACTTTTTAAATAATCTCTTTATTTATGCCCCGTGGGAGATGCCCTAGAAAAAAGGGAAAAGCCCTTATGGGTTGGGAGGAACCCCAGGTCAGCCAGAACCTTCCCATCCTCCTCCAGTCCCCGGAGTCTCATTCAGGATCTGCAAAGCCACCAAGAGTGAAGCATTTAGTCTCCTTGGGCAGCACCGAGCACATGATCCAGGTTTTGCTGGATCTGCACAGACTTGGAGTCAGGGCTGCCACCACTAAGATAACTCAGGTCCAAACTGTCTGCACTAAGGACTGGACCTCACCTCTCCGTCTCCTTCACCACAGACTGCCTGATCCTTGCTGGGGGGTTGTGGAAGCAGGTGGAAGGAAATGTTTCAACAGCTGATGTGCTTGTCTCCTTTCTTGTTACAGTATGTGGGGCTGAGACCCTGAAAATTCCAAGCAGGATGTCCCCTTCGCTTCTGGCTGCTGGAATCACCTCCTGATGTCCTCTCTCCTCCCTGCCTCTGCCATCCCCAGCTGCNTGGGCATGGCCACGGTTGCCCACATGACTTTTCTCTGATTCTCCTCCTTGTCCTCCTCCACTGTGCTCTGCCCACCTTACTGTGGACTGTGTGGGAGCCGTGCTGCTCCACAGCCTGTCCCACCAGGTAGGAGAAGGAGGCCATGGAGCTCCTGGGCTTTGTGTCCTGTGGTAAAGGTCCCTATTTTGCCTGGAAATGTACAAATTTGTACTCCCACAGTGAGTAAGCAGAATGTTCTGTCCTCTTTGCTCTGCCCTGAGTCAATATGCGCTGACATTGCCCTACTCCATCAAAAACAGTGACGTCCCCTCGTTTGCAAATTTACACCTCAGGCTTTGGTTCCTTGGGGTTCAATATCTGTGTGTGTCCATGTCTGAGTGGGCAACTGATGACACCAGGCTGGTTCAGGGAAGGCTTTTCCTTCCAAGAATCAGAGAATCACGGAATCATGAATGTTGGCAAAGCCCACTAAGCCACCATGCACAACTGCTTCTCCAGCACTGCCAAGTCCACTATTAACCCATGTCCCCAAGTGTCATATCTACATGGCCTTTATATACCTCCAGGGCTGGTGACTCCACCACTGCCCTGGGCAGCCTGTTCCTTTGCATGACCATTTTTTCTGCAAATAAACTCTCCTTAATATCCATCTAAAGACCAATGCGGTTGTGGACAGTCATTTCATGTGTTTCAGAGGGCAGAGAGAGAGGAGAGAAAAGGAAAAAGGGAGAGGAAGAGAAAGACTCTCTTTTCTTTTTGTTCTAGGGTACACAAACATTGCTTTGCTGCATGTTATTTCCAAACAATTCAGACAAACCTCTTGAGGGGAAACAAGAGGTAAAGCTTTCCTTGCACCCTGCAAAGGGGAGCAGGTTTGCACTATTCAGCATGGCCTTGCACATCCCATGATAGCTGAGTATTTATAGCAACTATGAAAGGAGAGGATAAAATAGGGAAGTCTTTTCCTCATTGCTACTAATCCCAGCACCAACCAGACTGAATTTTCCACCCCAGGGGCTCCTGCCAAGCCCGTGCGTCACAAGACATGTTGCAGGAGGATAACGGTGATGATTGCAACAGCCTCAGGAGGCACCTCAGCCTCTGCCACTGCAGCAGGGAGGGACCAGGGACAGCCCCAGCACCCCCACACTGATGGATGACTCCCTGGTTGGTCAAAGACACTTTGTTAGTTGCAAAAAGTGCATGTCCCACCCACCTGGACGGGAATAAAAGTCAGTGTGTTTTGGGCAAAGCAGCATTCCCTGTCCCAAAGGGCATCAAGGCAGAAGTAATTCCTTTTGGGTTTGTTGCTGCCTGAACACCAAGACCTTCATCAGGTAAGTGACTCTGGGGTCTCTATCTGGAAAAATGCCTGTTCATGTTCTCAGCTCAGGGTCCATCTCCGTAGACACACACAATTGGCACACAGCTGGAAGTATCCTGGTATGTTATTATGCCATCAGAGATGTCTGGGAAAGAGACTAGAAGAATTCATATGAGTGTAAGAGCCCAGAATGTGGAAGGTGAAACTAAACTT
>WBMV01003638.1:128859-215246 GCA_013396655.1 Campylorhamphus procurvoides | reverse complement strand
CAGACAAACAAAGCCTGATGGTCAAGATGATATTCCATGCCACGAAAAGCACAACACACAGAGAATGAGGCACCAACAGCTTTGTATGGACCTCTGGAGCTCCAAACCCTGGGCCTGGGGCAACCAGGGAAGGATTTGAGCAGCCCCATGAAGAGTCCTGACCTTGGAGGGCTTCTCCTACTTAAATGATCCCTCAGCCAGCTCTTCCTCCCCCTGCACTCAACCCATCTCTAGATGCTGCAGCACAAGGAGCTGTCACAGGTTCCTGCTGCTGGACCTGCTCACTGTTCCCACCTCCAGCTGCAGCAGAGGAGGTTTTGGGGATAAGATTTGTCAATGATATTGAACTGCCAACCTTTAAAACCTCCTGCTCAACGCAGTTCTTCCAGAGGTGTTTTATTCACCACCAGCACCTCTTTCCTTCGGCTGCCAAACTGTGTTTGGGGCTGAAATGGCACAGCTTTGCCACCAGGCACTCGGACACTGGTTCTCTTCTAAACATTTTATGAGGAGTCACTGTTTGCCTTGGAAACCACATGAAGGCACCTCCTGAACCAGTGGGGTTATCTCTGATTTGAACAGTGCCATGTGATCTCACAGCATTTCTCAGCCTTTCTGCTTCCAGCCACTTCCACACTCACAAAACAGCAAACTGCCCTGAAAGCTGGCCCTTCAAAACCTACATTCATCTAAAGTTCCCATGAAAATTCGTGTAAATACACACGTTTTGATGCCCAGAAAAGGAAAGTCAAATGTAGAATAACATGGTTTTCAAGCAGCTTTGAATTCCATGTTGGGATGAGGGTGTGGATGGAGACAGATCCTCCTTTGGTGGAGGTGACCCAGAGAGGGCAGGCAGAGCTGCCCAGGATGGTGCTGCCCTCCTAAAAACCCTTCTCAGAGGGCAACCCTGCAAAGGGCAGGGCTGAGGCACCACAGTGAAAAGCAACAACCCAAATCCTTCATTTCTGATGGAGCTGTTCAATATTCCACCAGAGGGGCTGGCATTTATGGACCAACCCTTTAAAAAGAATTTCATTTCCACTCCTCTCGTCACACAAAACAAATATTCCTTATAAAACCAGGCACAGATTTGCTCCTTTTGCTGATACCTCAGTTAAACAGGACAAGCTCCATGTCACTGCACTCCCTAAATGAAATGACATTTCTGTAAGCTGGAGGACACAATTTGCCCTAATTCAGGAGAATCCCTCTAATGCACAGAAGTTTTAGAAATCCCTTATAGCTGGTACCATAAGACCTTTAACAAGGTGGGCTGGGCAAGTTCTTGCAGGAGGACAATGTCCAAGCAGAGTTCTGTTCCTTCCCAGATGGGTTTTCCCTGGATCTCAGCTCGTCCTGCTGAGACTCCAATGACTCTGATACCTCTTTGGCCTCTCAAAGTGCAGGTTTTAACACTGTTAGTTATTTAATTTAAAAACCACGAGGTTTTTAAATACCACTCCCAGCTGCTCAACACCACGAGGTTCCATTTACACATTTCTAAGGACCAGGAGACAGAAAAAAGAAATCCCAGCCTTAAAAACACCCATTATTTTATCCCAAGGGAGAGAACAGTGAGAACTCATCTGAGGGGACTGGGTAGGGTGACAGTTCTGCAGAGAAATATATTTTCATTTCAGGATCCCCACAGCCATCCTGAATTTAATTGCACAGAAGACCACCAGGATTTCTCTCCCAGCCACAAACCAATCACCAAAGAAACAAGTCTTGCGTGCAGGAAACCAATTCTGATATGTTGAAATGCTTTAAAAAGGAAGTAAAAGGCAAAAAACTGATGGGAAGTGGGACTTTGAAACGTGCACCAAACTGGGATTCGGCGCTTGGATAAAAGGAGAAGTTTGCAAATTGAGTTCTTAGCAGGGAGAGAACTGTGCAGGAATAATGTGTGCTAATCCAGATGGGAAGGGACAGGGGGGAACAGCAGGAAAACACATCCCATCCCTATTTTTGGTACCCCTGGGGAGCACAACTGAGACCTGAAACTCAGGATGCAGCCCTGGAGGTGCCCAGCACTGCCTTACCTTGCTGAGGGACACGTGGAGAGCAGGGGCACCAGGCTGGGACAACCTTTACACCTGCCAAAAGAGAGGGAGAAAGAAGGTAAAGCCTTTTTGCAGGTAAAACAGGGCAAGGTTTGAGACAATAAAACACTCTGGGTGGAAAAAAGGTGTGAGATTGTAAATGAATTGTGCAGCATTTAACGGGACAGTGTTCCCCCTGCTCAGTCACTTTACAGGACACAAAATATTTTATAAGTGGGTGGAAGAGAAGGGTGGGAGGAGTGAGAGGGAGTCATTTGCAGGCAGGTAATGGCAGGATGGGGTCTGTGGATCAGCTAAAGCCGAGCCAAGGTGCCAAATTAGAACTGCTGAACCAGGGGGAAGGAAACACAAGTCCCTAAATTGTGCTACTCTGCCACTTCCCATTCTGAGAGAGCACATGAATCACGGAGAGGGCTGGGTATTTGTCACAGCTGTGATTTCAGCAGCACAGGGAAATAATTTTAGCGCACATTTTAGGGGGGTTTCCAGAGAATTTGTCGGTTCAGCCAACCGGATACGGGACGTCTTGTGCAAGGGGAGCTTTCCTTGGGGTTGAAGCCCTCAAAACCCAGGGGGTGAGGAACATGGTCAAGAGCTTTGGTGGCTTCTTGATGAGGCCAAAGCTCCCAGCACACCGAGATACCACGAGTTGCATCTCCGAGGGGTTTGGTGCTTTTAAACCACCGTTGCACTGAATATTTTTGATTTCAAAGGCGAGGAGTCGTCAGCAGTACAAAAATACCCAAATGCTGAAGCACCGCTTTTCGGGTTCTCTGGCAAGGAAGAAAACACGATGCCCTGAAGTTTTCTGCTCTACCAAGCAGTGAGTTTTTATTCCTGGCAATGACAGAACTCCAGTTCCACCCGCAGCCCTGACTCACTGGGAGTGCTGGGGAGGGGAAGTGGCCCAACTCCACCAGCCCGCACTGGGAGGTAGAACAGGCAGCAAAAAGGAATCACTTCTAGTCCAAAACAAAACCATGATTTTGGAGTAAACAGGGTGTTTGCAAGTTCAGGTTGGATTGCAGGGCAGAGCAGAGGGGATCTGAAACGTGGAGAGTGTTTAAAAGCCCAAAGCCAAACATTTTATGTGGAACAAAATGGTGCAGTCAATGCTAAGTTAATAGTTCCTACTGATCTGAGCCTTTCCTTCTCACAAACCCTGCCAAACCCTGGCACACACACAACTTCACCCAGGTTTAACCCCCTCAGTCTAAACTTCCCAGACTTATTTCAGCCATTAGTGGTGAAGACACTTGTATTTCCCCATTTAAAACAGCTCTAAAACCCAACTGAAAAATGGCTTTGACTCCCTCCAGAGCGGCGAGAAGGGGATTTTAACAGGGTGCAGTCCCTGTAAAGGTGAGCTGTGGTGGGGAGGAGTGTCCTGCTGGCTCCTCTGCTGTCCTGCCCACTCCTGCCTTCGCAGCTTTGCTCACTTGCTGGTGAATCAGTGCAGCAAACGAGGCAGCCAAGAGGCAGCTCCACAACCCCAGCCAGCTGAGCGCCCTGAGTCAGCTCTGCACGGGGCAAACCAGGAGCACAGGGCTGGGGAGCAGGGCTAAAAGATGCCACGACATAGAAACGCACTTTTTTTCCCATCAGTTAATTTTTCAATTGCCTTTTCTATAATATAAGACCCCCCCCAGCATGTTTTAGCACCTCTCTGTTTCCCACCTCTGGGCTCAGCTTTCTCCTGCCAGGTACAAATACTCTGTCTTTTTACCCCACTGACAGAAGTTTTTAAATAAAAAGAAACCTGCTTACAAATTTAAAGTTTCTCAAAAGAACAACAGAGCAGTTACAAGGCAATTTATGCACTGTTGTTTCTGAAACAGAAAGGAGGCTCAGATCATTCTGAAGTGTAGGGTTTTTTCAGCAGCTCACAGGTTTTTCCCTGCCAGCCTCTTATGATTGCACCTCCACCGCTCAGGGCCTGCATATCCAGAGTTTCAGGAGTGAGATCCATGGGATGTTGCTGCAGGTTTGGGCTCCAGACCCACTGGAAGCCCAGGAACACACCTCCAGCTCTCACCCCCAGAGCAAACCTCCCAGGGAATGGGATTTCAGCTCCCAAAATCCCATGGGATGACTTGCAGGCAAATCATGGGGGATCGATCCCTCAGCTGCTTCACAGCTTGTGTTTAGCAAATACAGTTTTTCCCTGTGGAAATCCTGCCTAACGGGTTAAAAGGGGGATTTCCCACCTTTTTTTAGCCCTGGAACCCCCAGCAAGGACTGAAGTGGAATTGCAGAAATAGCTGGAGGTGACCTGAGAGCCCACTCTGCATCTCCAGCTGCACATCCCCATCACCTTGGCCGGATCAGAGCTCTGGAGAGCTCATCCTGGAGGACAGGAGAGAATCATCCCTGATCCCAAGGTCCGGCTGCACCATCCCTGCTCCCTGATCCCTGATCCCAGGGGAGGGGGCAGCGTGGGAGGAGGTGGGAGGACAGGTCTGGCCCCTTCCACACTTGGAGGCTGTAGCTGCAGGGAACGTTCACAGGAAATCTTCCGCCTAAAATAGGCGTTGTTCTTCTACACCTCCCACTGAACAGTGGGTACAATCTAGGAATACAGACTTTGGAAGCGGATTCAGAGGAGCTCTGAGGAATGTATCAAAAAGTCCATATGGTTTTGCCAAATCAAGTGTGCAGAACTGGGTAAATTTAGCCGTGTGCTGAAGATCTAAAATTTGTCTTGTTTGACCCAAGTGGAAGGAACAGAGTCAGGAGGGACTCAGACACACACGGATCTGATAATTCCTCGTGCTGGGAGGGGGGAAATTGATGAGTAACACGTTTTTTAATGTGTGGAAACAAAGGGACACCTTGGACACCAAGGGAGGGCTGTGGAACATGAAAGCACTCCCAGACAGGTCTAAATAATGCAACTTTCTCTCACATATTTAGGTGGTGAAATCACAAGTGACAAGTGGTTGGCGCTGTGACAGCTGGGCCCATGTTTCCAAGTTTTCCCTCCTGTAACTCAGAAGAGTGAAAGCTTTGTTTCAAAGGAAGGTGGAAATTCTTACAATGAGGCAGGAGGTGAAAGCTCCGAGGAGAATGACACTTTGCTCATTGTAAAAATCACAGGTGTTCCCAAAGTGAGGTGTCAGTAAATAAGGAAGGGCTTCCCAAGCCTCCCAACACCATCCTATTTCCATGTGTACCACAATGCCTGGTCCCAGCACTGTTCATACCTTGCACCCCAGAGAAACCTTTCCAATTTCCCTTCCCTAGCCAAAGGCCACCTCTCTGGAGCCTCTGGAAGCTGAACTCAAGGGCAGGTTCAACTCCCCAGTGTTCCAGTGGCCCAGCTTTTCCATGCAGATCCTTCCAGGAGTAAATCCTGAACATAAATTGATCTTTTTTAACTCTGAGTCCTGGGGGCAGTTCTGGACCACTCAGAACAAGGATAATGAGGGGCTGGAGCGTGTCTGGGGAAGGGAACGGAGCTGGGAAGGGGCTGGAGCAGCAGGAGGGGCTGAGGGAGCTGGAGGGGCTCAGCCTGGAGAAAAGGAGGCTCAGGGGGGACCTTCTGGCTCTGCAAGTCCCTGATGGATCCAGGGAGGGTTGGGATCTGCTCCCAGGGAACAGGGACAGGAGCAGAGGGAATGGGCTCAGGTGGGACAGGGCAGGTGTAGGTTGGATTTGGGAACATTTCTCCATGGAAAGGGTTGCCCAGCCCAGGGCAGTGGTGGATCCCCATCCCTGCAGGGGTTTAACAGCCCTGTGGAGGTGGCACTTGGGGACAGGGGACAGTGGTGGCCTTGGCAGTGCTGGGGGGTGCTTGGACCTGATGATCTTAAAGGGCTTTTCCAACCAAAAGGATTCCATGGTTCTGTAACCCCTGAACACCTTCTCCCTCCCTCCCCTTGTCCCCTCTGGGATCAGAGCCTTTGGCAACAGTTCCCTGGATTTCCCCTAGGAAAGAGGAGAATTAGGGTGCCTTCCAACACCTCCTGTTCCCTGCAGTTCTTGCCATGTCCAAAGAGTGCAGAGTGACCAAACAAGTCCCCCAAACTCACACAGCAATACCAGGTGCAGCCAGAGGAGGAAGGGCATGTTAAGCACCAATATTAATTTCAACATCAGAATGCAGAAGGTAATTATTTATAAAACTGCACAGAAAACCCTGGAAGGCAGCACTTGTGTAATGGGAAATACACGGACTAACACATCCACATGAGAGAAACAAAGGAAAGTCCTTTGCTGATTGAACTTGTAGATTTTTCTAGGAAAAACTGAAAGATTTAGAGCTCAATTTTAGCCACCCTAAGCCCTCTTAGTCCACCAGAAGTGTAGGAGCCTGGTGGGTGAAACACTCGGGATGTCATTCTGAGAGCAGTGAAACCCCAGAATGCAGGACCTGCAGGTGCCTCCCAGCCCTGAACCACAAGGTGCTCTCACCTTCCAAACCTGCACTTCTACACATTAAAAAACATGATTATTCTTTTCAAAATTATCAGCCCATATTTACAAAACTCTGCCCATCCTCTCTGCTGCCTCTACACTTTAATGAAGTCTCCACTCTCCTTCCACTGGCTTCGGAATATTTTCCTACAAACTTCAAAACACCCAGACTCGCTGTGAGTTGCAGCCTTTGAACACGAGCTGCTTAAATAATCCCTTTTATTTTTATTTATTCTTGAAAATATCAGATTCTAATCCCCTCTAGTCAATGGAATAATAATAAAAAAAAGGCTCAGCTCTTTGGAATTTTTTCCTTTTTTGTGTTGGTGGGTGATGAATCTCTGGATAACTATGCGGGATTTCTCACATGAAAAGCGTTCACAGCTGCAAAAAAAGAAATGGTTTTCATCAGCAGATCTTCAAGAACTTTTGCAAAGCACTTTTGCTCAGAGCATGAAGAGACCTCAAAGCCCATCCTGGCCCACTCCTGCCATGGGCAGGGACACCTCCCACTATTCCAGGGTTCTCCAAGGGAATCCAACCTGGCCTTGGACATTCCAGGGCTGGGGAAGCCCCAAACAGGCACCTGAAAAANAGCCATGTGCTGAAGATCTAAAATTTGTCTTGTTTGACCCAAGTGGAAGGAACAGAGTCAGGAGGGACTCAGACACACACGGATCTGATAATTCCTCGTGCTGGGAGGGGGGAAATTGATGAGTAACACGTTTTTTAATGTGTGGAAACAAAGGGACACCTTGGACACCAAGGGAGGGCTGTGGAACATGAAAGCACTCCCAGACAGGTCTAAATAATGCAACTTTCTCTCACATATTTAGGTGGTGAAATCACAAGTGACAAGTGGTTGGCGCTGTGACAGCTGGGCCCATGTTTCCAAGTTTTCCCTCCTGTAACTCAGAAGAGTGAAAGCTTTGTTTCAAAGGAAGGTGGAAATTCTTACAATGAGGCAGGAGGTGAAAGCTCCGAGGAGAATGACACTTTGCTCATTGTAAAAATCACAGGTGTTCCCAAAGTGAGGTGTCAGTAAATAAGGAAGGGCTTCCCAAGCCTCCCAACACCATCCTATTTCCATGTGTACCACAATGCCTGGTCCCAGCACTGTTCATACCTTGCACCCCAGAGAAACCTTTCCAATTTCCCTTCCCTAGCCAAAGGCCACCTCTCTGGAGCCTCTGGAAGCTGAACTCAAGGGCAGGTTCAACTCCCCAGTGTTCCAGTGGCCCAGCTTTTCCATGCAGATCCTTCCAGGAGTAAATCCTGAACATAAATTGATCTTTTTTAACTCTGAGTCCTGGGGGCAGTTCTGGACCACTCAGAACAAGGATAATGAGGGGCTGGAGCGTGTCTGGGGAAGGGAACGGAGCTGGGAAGGGGCTGGAGCAGCAGGAGGGGCTGAGGGAGCTGGAGGGGCTCAGCCTGGAGAAAAGGAGGCTCAGGGGGGACCTTCTGGCTCTGCAAGTCCCTGATGGATCCAGGGAGGGTTGGGATCTGCTCCCAGGGAACAGGGACAGGAGCAGAGGGAATGGGCTCAGGTGGGACAGGGCAGGTGTAGGTTGGATTTGGGAACATTTCTCCATGGAAAGGGTTGCCCAGCCCAGGGCAGTGGTGGATCCCCATCCCTGCAGGGGTTTAACAGCCCTGTGGAGGTGGCACTTGGGGACAGGGGACAGTGGTGGCCTTGGCAGTGCTGGGGGGGGCTTGGACCTGATGATCTTAAAGGGCTTTTCCAACCAAAAGGATTCCATGGTTCTGTAACCCCTGAACACCTTCTCCCTCCCTCCCCTTGTCCCCTCTGGGATCAGAGCCTTTGGCAACAGTTCCCTGGATTTCCCCTAGGAAAGAGGAGAATTAGGGTGCCTTCCAACACCTCCTGTTCCCTGCAGTTCTTGCCATGTCCAAAGAGTGCAGAGTGACCAAACAAGTCCCCCAAACTCACACAGCAATACCAGGTGCAGCCAGAGGAGGAAGGGCATGTTAAGCACCAATATTAATTTCAACATCAGAATGCAAAAGGTAATTATTTATAAAACTGCACAGAAAACCCTGGAAGGCAGCACTTGTGTAATGGGAAATACACGGACTAACACATCCACATGAGAGAAACAAAGGAAAGTCCTTTGCTGATTGAACTTGTAGATTTTTCTAGGAAAAACTGAAAGATTTAGAGCTCAATTTTAGCCACCCTAAGCCCTCTTAGTCCACCAGAAGTGTAGGAGCCTGGTGGGTGAAACACTCGGGATGTCATTCTGAGAGCAGTGAAACCCCAGAATGCAGGACCTGCAGGTGCCTCCCAGCCCTGAACCACAAGGTGCTCTCACCTTCCAAACCTGCACTTCTACACATTAAAAAACATGATTATTCTTTTCAAAATTATCAGCCCATATTTACAAAACTCTGCCCATCCTCTCTGCTGCCTCTACACTTTAATGAAGTCTCCACTCTCCTTCCACTGGCTTCGGAATATTTTCCTACAAACTTCAAAACACCCAGACTCGCTGTGAGTTGCAGCCTTTGAACACGAGCTGCTTAAATAATCCCTTTTATTTTTATTTATTCTTGAAAATATCAGATTCTAATCCCCTCTAGTCAATGGAATAATAATAAAAAAAAGGCTCAGCTCTTTGGAATTTTTTCCTTTTTTGTGTTGGTGGGTGATGAATCTCTGGATAACTATGCGGGATTTCTCACATGAAAAGCGTTCACAGCTGCAAAAAAAGAAATGGTTTTCATCAGCAGATCTTCAAGAACTTTTGCAAAGCACTTTTGCTCAGAGCATGAAGAGACCTCAAAGCCCATCCTGGCCCACTCCTGCCATGGGCAGGGACACCTCCCACTATTCCAGGGTTCTCCAAGGGAATCCAACCTGGCCTTGGNATTTATAAAACTGCACAGAAAACCCTGGAAGGCAGCACTTGTGTAATGGGAAATACACGGACTAACACATCCACATGAGAGAAACAAAGGAAAGTCCTTTGCTGATTGAACTTGTAGATTTTTCTAGGAAAAACTGAAAGATTTAGAGCTCAATTTTAGCCACCCTAAGCCCTCTTAGTCCACCAGAAGTGTAGGAGCCTGGTGGGTGAAACACTCGGGATGTCATTCTGAGAGCAGTGAAACCCCAGAATGCAGGACCTGCAGGTGCCTCCCAGCCCTGAACCACAAGGTGCTCTCACCTTCCAAACCTGCACTTCTACACATTAAAAAACATGATTATTCTTTTCAAAATTATCAGCCCATATTTACAAAACTCTGCCCATCCTCTCTGCTGCCTCTACACTTTAATGAAGTCTCCACTCCGCTTCCACTGGCTTCGGAATATTTTCCTACAAACTTCAAAACACCCAGACTCACTGTGAGTTGCAGCCTTTGAACACGAGCTGCTTAAATAATCCCTTTTATTTTTATTTATTCTTGAAAATATCAGATTCTAATCCCCTCTAGTCAATGGAATAATAATAAAAAAAAGGCTCAGCTCTTTGGAATTTTTTCCTTTTTTGTGTTGGTGGGTGATGAATCTCTGGATAACTATGCGGGATTTCTCACATGAAAAGCGTTCACAGCTGCAAAAAAAGAAATGGTTTTCATCAGCAGATCTTCAAGAACTTTTGCAAAGCACTTTTGCTCAGAGCATGAAGAGACCTCAAAGCCCATCCTGGCCCACTCCTGCCATGGGCAGGGACACCTCCCACTATTCCAGGGTTCTCCAAGGGAATCCAACCTGGCCTTGGACATTCCAGGGCTGGGGAAGCCCCAAACAGGCACCTGAAAAAGTGTCTTTCCCACCATCACAAGCAAACAAACCCACTCTAAACTGCTTTTTGAGCTGCTGGAGATTAATACATAAAATTCGTGCTTTTATTTACTGTCTTAGAACAACATTTATGGCATTTTCCTAAAAAACCTTCCCTTTCCTGCCCTCTATTGCTGTGCTTCCTTCAGATGCCCGGGGTGGATTAATAGAGCAGAGCCTGCTGTGAATGCAAGACACATTTTCTCACAGATTTGTTTGAAATACAAACTCAGTGCTTAGTTTGCTAAACATTTGTTTTCTTCCCATTCTGATATTTGGAAGGAAAATAGATGGCTCCTAATTAGTCAAACATTCACTGCAGCCCCAAATAAGCACCAGTGCCTTTAATCTGTTGTTCAGAGGCTGCAGGAGCTGTAGCTCTATAAATAATTTCTCCTACGAGCAGCGAGAAATCCTCGGCTCTGATAACAAAGCCCTGAATTCCTGAGGTGGGAAGCAGCGAGGAAAGCTCTGATTTTTTATTCCTTGCCCGTTTAAACAGAGGGAGGCAAAACCTGAGACATCAAACCTGCAAGGCAAGGCTGCCCCTTGGCAGATATGGGGTGAAGCACCAGGGCAAACAGCAGTGGGCACTCCTGGTGGCTCCTGCCACGCTGAGCTCACAGCTTTGGGTTTTAAAGGCTCACTGGGCACAGCTCATAGTTATTGTTAATTTTCAGCAGTGAAAATGAAAGGTTTCAGATGACCATCCACTTTGCCTCGACACAAACCTCCTCCCTCCATCCAGATGTTTTCAAAGTCCTGGAGTGCAGCACTTCAAAATCCCTCCTTCAGCAAGGGGAAATCTATTTAAGAAAAGTTAGGGGGCCATTGTGGGAACACAAACACAGTAATCTGCCTCTCCAGACCTCCTTGGACACCTGAGATGGGGCATAAATATCAAACCAGCAGGTCTGGGACGGACTTGGCAGCTCTGTGTGTTTGGCAGGATGGCAAAGCTTGGTGTTAGTCCTGTTTCAGGGCTGTCCCTGATTCCAACACACCGAAGTGAAACCCTTCAAGCTGATCAGAGCAGAGGTTTTTTCAGCCTCTGTCACATTTGTAACTTCTGGGTGCCAAAATGAGGTGGTTCTGTGGTGAGGGGCATGTGGTGGCTGTGCCAGGGGTTTATTGTGGGTGTGTGAGCTCAGGGGTGACCATGGCACTCACACAGCAAAGCCCTAGGCCAGTTCTTATGGAATCAGGGAATGGGTTGGGTTGGAAGGGACATTAAAGCCCATCTTGTTCCAACCCCAACACCTCCCACCAGCCCAGGTTGCTCCAACCTGGCCTTGGACACTCCCAGGTATCCAGGGGCAGCCACAGCTTCTCTGCCCAACCTGTGCCAGGGCCTGCCCACCCTCCCAGCCACCAATTCCATCCCAACATCTAATCCAAATCCCTGCTCTGAGCACTTCCAAAGGGGAACAGAACATTCCCATCCATTTTCCCAGGACTGTGGTGCTCCAGCAGCAGCTGCAGGTGCCATGTGTGCTCCCTTGAGGAGTGTGGAACATCCCAAGGAGGGAAGTGGGCAAAAGCTGCACACTCTGAGAGCACCTCTGAGAGCAGCAGCCACCCAACCCAGCCTTGGGGTCTCAGGGGTGTGAGGAGCTCAGTTAGAGGGAAATCAAAGCAGTTCCATCACCAAACTACTTTAAAAGCCATTTAGGCAAAAGATCTTTAACTTCAAATATGTGTGTTTTTAAATTCCTTAAATGACTTAGAGGTAAAGAGCAGGCAGCGTTTCCTGGAGTTAAAAGTTTGCACAGTTTCAGGAATATGAACATTAATATGTTCCCTTGGCAAATATTTATGCACAAGGTGAGTGTTTTCCTTCAGAATGTGGTTTTAGGGGTCAGTAAACTCATAACAAGCCTAACCACCCAAGTCACTAATTGAGGGATGATTTCTGGTCTGCAATAAACACTGCAAATTAATCCCATTCATAATTCTGCCTAAAGAACGCAAGCCAATTTGTATTATTTATGTCCAATTATAAAAATAAGGGTGTAAAAAGTCTTTGAGATTTTGGCTGATGCCTCATCAAATAATTTGCTGTTTGGATTAATGACTAATGTTTCAGTCAAGCAGAAGAGGTGGTTGCACAAGGTTTTAGTGGCTCCAAAAACCGGGGTAACCAAGCTATGCCCTCCTAGAGGCAAAGAATTCCAGGGATGCTCCCAGTGAACCCCAGAGAGGTGCCAGGGCTCAGGGAGGGCTCAGGTAATAAATAACCACAGCCAGTGAGAGATCCAGGTTTGCAAGGGATGATTTGGGGATCTGACAGCTTTGGAAGATGGGGGGGAAAGGGAAGACACCTTTTTTTTGGACTTTGATGTACCAAATGATGAGCTGAAATCATGTGGGGCCAGTGACTGGGAACGAACACTGGGATGTGACAGTGGAGAATTTTCAGGATCTCCACTTGAACATGAATTTCCTGACAGAAGGTTCCAAACCAGTGTAATACAAACTGGAAACTGGAAAACACAGCCCCTGTGACACCAAACAAACTGGAAAACACAGCCCCTGTGACACTTTCACCCCCCTTGTGCTCCCTAATCCCAGGTGACACTGCTCAGACACACAAGCCAGGTCTACTCTGTGGCTTGGGACAGACTTCCAAAGCCCCCTGCCAGGATTAAAGCACTATGAAAAGGATCACTCCCCTGAGCTGGACCAACATTTATCACCCTAAAAGATTCATCTGGAGAAGCACTGGGTCTGCTCAGAGCTTTGGGGACACTGGGACTGAGGAGGAACATTCGATGTGGTGGCACGAGGCATCTGCATCACCAGGGAGAGGTGGCAGCAAATGTGCCCCTGGTGACCAAACAGCCCCAGGACAAGCACAGGGTGAGGGTGGCTCAGCCTTGCACCACTGGAGCCCGTTTTGGGTGCCAGTCCATCCCCTGGCACCACCAAGGGGCAGCTCCCAGGGGAAAAGCTGCATCTTTAGCACACAAATTTCCACTGCACTTTAACTCGGCGTTCAGGAGAAAACTTCAGTGGGAGTAGCAGTAGTTTCACACATACAAAAGAAGCCCTATTTTAAAAAAAAAAGTAAGCAAAGAAGAAAAGGCTAAAGAAGCAGGAAGCGGAGGAGTAAATGACAGTGGTGGAGAGAAGAGATGTCTCCTTCCATTTAGCCAGGCAGACACACTCCTGCAATTTAATGGATTAGAAGGGCTCGCAGATATTTACTGTCTCGCCACGTAAGTACATTCCAGCTCTTGATTTGCTTTTAGCATCGAGGCCAGTCATATATTACATCAATGTGATTCTTGTTTGTTGAAATAAGTGAATAATTTGGGCAGTATATTCAATTCACTGTTTTTACATTCCCTTGGTTCATCTGGTCTTGATTTCCACGAGATGCTGGTTGGGAAACTGCAGCTGGAAGTGTGTGGGACACAGCCCAGCTGAGCCTTTCCATGGCTCCAAAGGTGCTACCTCATCCCCATCCCATTCCCACACTGGTCTGTCTTCAGGATGAGCCAGTTTGGGGGACTCAACTGGCCCAGACCATCCTCTGGTTTGGATATGTTGGTTGTCTGCTAGTTTAGGGCTCTCAGCTGGCTCCTGGAAAGGTCAAGAAGTGAGCCCAGAAAGCAAAGCACAAGCAGGGAGCCAGGGAAGAGAGGGAGGAACAGATTGCTGTGCCATAAACCCACCATCAGAGTACCTGGCAACGGCTTCACACTTGTTCTCCTCATGGAAAAGAAAATGTAACAGCTCTGAAATAGGTAGAAATCTTGTTTGTGTTGCTAAAGCCTGTGAGTTCTGAAGTGACAACCTCCTGAAGTGCTGTGGGATAACTACTGTGGCAATTCCCCACAAAAGCCCTGAACCCATAATCTTTGTCTTTTATTACAGGGCTGACAATTCGGGCAGCCAGAGGTGGCCAGGGAAGAGGGAAACATCAGCCATGCCCAAATCCCCATCATGCTGAGCTGAAACAAAACAGCCCAGTGTTTACTCCAGTGCCTGGCGTGGGCTGGTTTGTTTGCAGTCGAACTGTAATTTATCCTGGCTCCTCACATATTGATATGCGGAGGAAATAAACAGTAAATACTATTTCCAATCCATCTGTTTGACTCCTTACGAAAACAACAGTCAGAGGCTTTTCACAAGAGGAGCTTTTCTGTGCAGAACCAACCAGGGAGCTCAGGCTTTGTTACGCCCTCGGTGCTCTGTGTTTGGATGAAGGGAGGTTCCAGCCTGATTTCCCATCTGATTTAATAAATCCAGGTTGGATGAGCTTGGAGCAACCTGGGAGAGTGGAAAATGCCTCTGTCCAGGGGGGGACTGGATGGGATTTGAGGTCCCTTCCCACCCAAACCATTCTGGAATTTCATGATTCTGTGGAAACTGAAGCAAACCAGCCCCAGAGTGCCTGTCCTCGCCACATTTTTCTGTCTTACAGCAGGGACTGTCCACAGGCGTCCAAAGAGAAGGTGAGTTTAAACACAAAGACAATATAATGCAGTTAAAATCTTTTAGCAAGCTGTCCAGCAGGGCACAGGCACCAGAGGGGGGATAAGCCATTCACTAATCCTGAAGGAAGTCTGAGTAGAAATAAACAAATAAATTGATAAACGAGAGGAAAAAAAGGGGGGGGGAAAGAAAGAAGAAACAGAAGACGAAGAAGAAAAACCAGAAGCAGAAGAACATGAAGAAGAGAAAGAAGAACAAGGATAAAGAGGGGAAAAAGGAAGCAACACCAGAGCTGGTTGGAAGTAACACCTGGTTACCAAAGTGGAGGTGGGATGGAGAGGAAAGGACAGGATATAATAAAGAGGTTTTCACAAGGAGAGTGGCAAAACACTGGCCCAGGTTGGGCAGAGAAGCTGTGGCTGCCCCTGGATCCCTGGGAGTGTCCAAGGCCAGGTTGGAGCACCCTGGGCTGGTGGAAGGTACCTATGGCAGGGATGGGATGAGAGGAACTTTAAGGTCCTTCCAACCCAAACCAGTCTGTAGTTTGTCCCCTTTTGTCCCGAGCCACCACACAGCCAAGGCAGTGGAATCCAAGTGCATCCATTAGGATCCATGTTCTGCTGAAAGATGGAATAGTCTGGGGAGCAAAGCTCCTCCTCTCCACTCAGTGTCTGAGTGTAAGTGATGCCCTGCCAAGGAACAGGGGAAAAGTGTTTGTTGACTCCTGCAAAACGAGAGACAACTACCAGCTTTTAAGGGCTCAATTAAGCTGCTTTCAAGATCTAGGCCAGCAAGTTAGTACCTCCCTTTAAATATTAAAACCGTGGAGATGGATCTGGGCTTTGCACTCCAACCCCGAGGTAGGTAATTTAAACCATCTGCACTGCAGAGCTGCTGCTGTTGAGACAATAAAAGTATTTCATAATCACTTTTTGCTTCCTTTTTTCAGCAGCATCAAATGCCATCATTGTTAAAGGTCGGGAAAATGCCACTTTGCAACACTTGGAGTTAAAAAGGCTGGCCCAGGTCGCCAGATCAGGATGGAAACACCTGTCACAGCAGGAATATTCTCAGATGGAGGGTGTGAGCTCTGGAAAAGCAGGATCCAGGCACTCACCAGGTCTCTGACACCAGGACATATCCTAAGGATTTCATTCCCATTCTGCGATTTGGAGTTTTCCCCACAACACCCACTCAGAAAAAGCTTTCAGTGTATTTTAGGTTCTTTCCACATAAGCCTAAAACTACTGACAAATTCTGAATTTCTTTTTGCAGTCTCCTCAGCTGCAGACTGGTTGGGGTTTTTTGTTTGTTTGTTTCTTTCTTTCTGTAAAAAAAAGTGATTTAATGTGCTCTTTGCCTCTTGTTTAATTTCCAGCTCTCTAACAATGGATTAAAACACATAAACAGGCTACAGCTGTTTAGCCTTCCAACTTCTGACACCTCCCTCCTCCAGCTGGGACTCCAGGCTCTATTTCTTTTTTCTCTTTGGCTTTTCGGAGACTGAAATCCAATACTTTTGTCTGCATCTGCAGCTAAAAGCCACTTCTCCCCAGCCACAGAGCAGCCCCCTCGTGTCTCATTAAGCACATTTACATTTGGCTCATAAAATCCCAGCCAGAGCATTCCATGCCCAGCCACAGAGCACTGAGCAAAGGAGCTCCCTGCTCCTGCCTGCTGCAATGACACGTGGCCATTATTTGGGGGGTGCTCAAGCAGAATTTTATTCAAAAATAAGTGGCTACCCTCTTAGAGACTTTTTTAGAATAAATAATCAGTAATTTTCTAGAGCAGGCAACAATTAAATTGAATTAAAAGGCCTGCAAAAGGTGACATTTGGCACTGTGCATTGATTCGGGGGGTGGGTGTTTGTGTGAAGCTCCTGGAGCTGACCAGGAGGATTTCACCAACACTGAGAGTCCCGAGGAGTGCCAGCCTTTTGGTGCCACCAGCCTTCCCAGGGTGGCACAATTCCATGGGGAACAGCAGGATCCCCATCCCACAGTGCCACTGGAGCTGTCCAGGCGGCAGGAATGTCACACAGCAGTAGGGAGCCATCCCAGACTGGCTCCTACAAGTCCTACTGGCTCTGGGTCAAGGCTCCCATTGATCATGCCTGTGGCAGCATAAAATAAACAAGGAAAAAAATAACCCAACAAGAAGGATAAATGGATCCTGCTCGGTGTTCCAAGCCAAGTGGGACAACCTGTAGGCCACAGGGACAGGATGCTCATCCCAAGGAGCAGCTTTAGCCCTGGCTCTGCTGCCTGGACTGCCTGGATGTTCCATGCAGCTCCTACATGAGGCTCCAAGGAGGAAGAGGAAGCATCAGGCTCATCCAGAGCTGATGAAGGAAGTCAGGCCTGTCCCCAGAGGGAGTTGTCACATTTGCCTTCCCAGGAGCAGGTGGGAAGAGCAGGGGTTTGGGTTCTTCTGTGGGAGTTGCCAGCCAAGAGCTCCAGGTCTGGTGGAGCTTGAGCTGAATAAAATCAAGGAACTGTTCATAAAGTCCTGGAATACACTGGGTGGGAAGGGACCTTTAAAGGTCATTTGGATCACAGGGAGGGACACCTTGTGCTATCCCAGTTTGCTCCACCCTGGCCTTGGACACTTCCAGGGATGGGGCAGCCACAGCTTCCCTGGGCAACCTGTTTAACCAAGTTTAAACCATCAGCCCTTGTCCTGTGGCAACAGGTCCCACTAAAAATCTGACCCCACCTTTCTTACAGGCCCCCTTTAGGAACTGGAAGGCTGCAGTAGGTTCTCCCAGAACCTTCTCTTCTCCCACTAAGAACATTAACTTTGCTTAGACAAAACCAAGCATCTAACAACTATGATCCATCATGTAAAAAATGTGAGCCCATTAAAAACCAAAGGCCTTGAAATAAGATGATCCCAAGGAAATCTGGCTCAGGAATATCAACTCCCCCCTTTGCAATGCTGGTCCTTCCAAGCCAGAAGACACAGTGAGAGCAGGACAGGAGCAAAGCCTGGCCTGCCCTCCTTCCCTTCCAGCCAGAAGAAGGCTCAGCTGGGCCCTCTGAAATTCTTCTCCACCCACAGGAGCTGTGAATTTTCTCCCAGGCATTGTGCCTGTGGTACAGGCAGCAAATTCCTCAGCTGGGAACAAAGGAGCTCTGCTGTCCCCCCGCAGGGGTGGGCTGAGAACTTCCTGCCCCACCAGCACCCACCACCCTCCTTCCCAATCCCCATTCCCTGGCCAAACCTGCCCCTGGCCAGTAGGAAAACCAGGCATTGTTTTCCCTGAGGTTCCCCTTTGCTACCCTTACCCCACAGAAGAAAAGGATCAGGAAGAACAAACACACAAGGCCAAATGTGAGAGCCACAGTGACTTGTTGCTTTTGAATCCTAATTCCAATTCCGTGTGTTCCTCCTGTCCCCATTCCTGCAGAATCCCTGGTTTGGAGATATTCTCTGTCACAGAGTCACCCCCAAACCCCTCTGGTACCTCTTTTCCTGCTTTTCTTTTTTCCTGTCACACCAGAGCACCGATGCCTTTCCCTGGGGATCTTTGGAACTTCCAGTTCTAAAACAAGCCCAAAACTCTCAGGTAAAAGCAATTAGTCTGTTCACACGACTTGAATTAATGCAAACATCACAATCCAGGGTCTTTTTCCTTCCCCAAATACATTTCCTCTGCTCATACATACAGAAATTTATGCTCAGTCAAAGGCAGAAGACCAAAATATTCAAAGCATTAAGTTGTGTTTTCCCCTGACTGGTGCAAATATGACTGGGTAGTTCTGATCTGACACAGAGAGACTGAGATTCAGAGTAAATTCACTTCTGTGGAGTCCTGAAAGTTCCTTTGGGATAACCAAAAACACCAAAAAGAATTTATCAGCTTCCTCAGTTATCCCAGATTTTTAAAGCTCACAAAAGTGTCAAATATTCAGCCACTGGTGGGGACTTCAAAGGAATTGGTATCACTTAATTATTTCAATTTAATGCCCAATTACCCTTTGCTATCTACAGGTGCTTTATTTCAGACACAGAATTCTTTCCACAACTTCAGAGGAAGAAAAACCAAAGCTACACGTCTGAGGGGGGACTAAGTACTAAAACCACTTTTCATGCATTTTTTAAATGCTAATTTTGTTTGAAGTATTTATACCATTTCCTCACACCTATGAATAAATAATCACCCCATGCCTGTGTGTGTATTATTTCCATGCCCAGAGAAAGTGCAGCCATGAATCCTAATTCCCTGCTCCCCCATCCAGCAGGCTCGAGGACAAGGGTGTGAAGTGGAATAAAGTTTCTTTCTGAGGAAGAACATTTTGGAAACTGCAGGTGAGAGGAGACACCACCACACTGTGTTCTACAGGCAGCCACCAGGGGAAATTGTTCTCTCCCAGGGTGGGTGGATCAGACTTGTGAGAAAATCACTGAAATTTCCACTTCAGGTACATTCAGGACAAGAAGAGAAAAGGTTCTTATGGCAAGAAGTCAATGTGAAGGATGGCAAAAGTCACTGCCTGGGCAGTGCAAGGGAAAAGAGGAGCTCTGTGGTCTCAATATGGTGTAGAAATGAGGAGAAGGGGCAGGGAACACTTTCCATACCGGGCATGGGGATCAGAGAGGGTTGGAAGGGCTGAGCTATTGAAGAAACTGTTCAGTGCTGTGTGTAAAGTCCAGTTTTCAAAGCCCTGCAAGATAAAAGGCTGAGGAAGAAACTGGGAGTTCTATTCTGAGTGCTCTGGGCTAGTGGAAGGTGTCCCTGCCCATGGCAGGGATGGGGCTTTAAGGTCCCTTCCAACCCAAAGCATCCTGTGACCCTACAAATCCACGATCCTGTGATTTCTCCTAAACACAGGAGGCGTCAAACACGAGCTTTGTGTTCTTTCACCTTGCCAAGAAGGTGTGTGAGCACAAGTTCTCCTGCTGCTTCCTTTCTCTGTCCCCTTTTTCCCTCAAGTTCATGTTCAGGGTCCCTGGAGCCTCTGTGAGAGTGATCCTGCATGGGTAGGGGGTCAAACGACAAGGAAACATCTCCTGGATGAACATTCTCACATCCTCATCATGATTGTATTCAATAACAGCACGGGGGTGTGCAGTTGGTGGCCCTGCGGGGGGATGCAAAGGTGTTTTAGGGGAGATCAATCTTTTTGCCCCTCAAATGATGCATTTCAGAAGCAGAACAAATATTCAGCTGATCCATCCTCAGACTTCTGTGCTTCCAAACAATAAAGGGACTGAGCAATTCCTGGTGCTGCTGCTCTGCTGGGGGCACTGGGGACCCTTCTCCCAGCTCTGATGGGTGCCAAGGTATCACCTCATGTCTCATCACCAGGTGAGAACCACCCAGAGAGCAGCCTGAATGAAAACAGAACAGGGCAAAAAATAGATTCTGAGCTGTCTGGGGGACAGGTTAAATTTAGCACAAGGGCTGAGCAAAGGAGGAAAACTGTACCACTTGGGCTGCTGCTGGCTCTGCTGAATCTCCCTGCTGCTGACCATTCCTGCCCCGTTCTTCCTGCAGGGATTGTTGGGAAAAGAGCAATGAGGGACAATATTTATGTAAGAGTGAGGGGGAGGCTGAGGGAAGCACCGAGTGTTGATTTCCTGGGGGTGGAAGAGGCAGCCCTACCATCAGCACTGATTGCAAACTGAGAGAGAGGAGCTTGGGAGGAGGGATCAGACAAAATTCCTGGCTGGGAGGGCGGGGAGGCCCTGGCACAGATTCCCAGAGAAGTTGTGTCTGCCCCTGGATCCCTGGGAGTGTCCAAGGCCAGGTTGGAACAACCTGGGCTAGTGGAAGGTGTCCCTGCCTGTGACAAGGGGTGGGACACAACAATCCTTAATGTCCCTTCCACCCCAAACCATTCTGTGATTCCGTGATTTTATTACCATCTCCTGGTGCTTTGTGTGTCACGGGATGCAGTCCCAGGTCCCACCACCTTTCAGACAATGGTATCTGTTAAAAAATGTCCTAAATATGTAGCAGAGCCTGGCTTGAAATGTGAAAGTCAGGCTGTCATCAAGGACATGTTACTACTGTTTCTAGTCCAGGAAGCCAGGTCATTTTGGGTTCCCATAAATAGAAAGTGGCAAGCCAGTTAAAAAAAAAAACAAACCCTCAGATTCTTGTTGCACAATTTTTCTCCTCCCGCTCTTGAGTTAATGCCAATGTAACCAAAAGCTTGACCTGCAAGAGCTCAGATTTCCTTCCTGTTTCTTCCCTCCCATCCCCAACTTGGGGCCAAGAGCTCTGTGTTATCTGCAGGACCTGAGAACCTCCAGTTGTCCTGAGCGAAGCTGAGCGCTGTCAGATGAGTCAGCACTGCAGGCAGGAGCCATCCCAGCAGCAGCAGAGGTTACAGCAGCACAGCCAGGGCTTTTTAGCCTGCTTTCCTAAGAAAACAAGGCTTGTGGCAGCACACCAGCTCCCAGCCTGCCTCTGCCCCCGTTCTCCCGCTGCATCAGCAGCTTTTTGGGAGCCACGGGTCGGTTTGAACTGTATTCGATGAAAGGATGGGAAACTCGGTGCCACTGAGGGAGGGTGGAAGGGGAAACAGAGATGCCCAGGGCAATGCCCACGCTGAGGGCACCAAACTCGGGTGTGGGGAGCTGAGATTCCTAAATCTCATCTTTTACTCTGTTTGGTTCAGAGCAACTCACAAGTCTGACCAAGTAGATCCAAAAGCCATGGTTTGATTTCTCTCCGAAAGAGAACGGATTTAGACTGGATATCAAGGAGGAATTGCTGGCTGGGAGGGTGGGCAGGCCCTGGCACAGGTTGGGCAGAGAAGCTGTGGCTGCCCCTGCATCCCTGGGAGGGTCCAAGGCCAGGTTGGAGCACCCTGGGCTATGGAAGGTGTCCCTGCCCATGGCAGGGGGTGGCACTAGATGACCTTAAAGGTCCTTCCAACCCAAACCATTCCATGATTCTATTCTATGATTTGATGATTCACTCACCTGGAGCTCCATTTATCTTTTACCAGAACATTTGCCATTAACAAGACACAAATCCTTGTGCAAAGAGTTAAGAATGCCATGATGTGCTCACACTCACATGTCCTGCAGCAAGGACTGCCCCACGCCCAGGTTCCTGACCAACAAGAGTTCCAAACTCAAGAGGACCCACCTTCCCCAGTGGTACAAGCAAATCCTCAGCCCAGCAGAGCTCGTTTCACCCTGACACCACAAACACTCCTCCTCATCCAGCCCTTGACAAAGCAGACCCTTTGAATCTGACCGTCACCCAGCTCACCAAAGGTGACAGAGCCCGCCTTGTCACCTCCTCAGTGCTGCCTTCTGGCTTCTTGCTGCACCCTGGAAGGATATTATACCATATTATTAACTCCTCATGGCACCTGAACCAGCCAGTGAACAGCATGTCCTTTATTATTCCTATTAGAGCTGGCACAACAAGCTGAGGTGACAGACAAGGACTGAAAAAATAGCTAAAAGGTACCAAACCCCATACACACGCTCCAAGTTGCTGAGAAACATGTTATAGGCAGGCAGATATTTTTAGGCTTCCATAAACCAACAGGTGCCTACATTATGCTGCAAGTCTTTAATCTATAAAATGGGATTTACAGGCAGTGCTTGCAGAAGAATGAATGTGCCTGAGAGCCACAAAGCCCTGCATTCTCTGAGCATTGAACTGGCACCCATTTAGGGCTCGCTCAGGACTGGAAAGAAATGTGCACGTGCTCTTTTTTAATTTTCCTCAGGTTTTAGTGGCCACAAAGTAGAAGGGAGAGGGGGGTTTGGTGTGATTTTTTTATTATTGTTTGGGGTGAGCTCTCACTTAATCAAAGCCCTAACAGCATGTAAGTTTTTCCTTGGAAAGCTGGCCTGCAATCAGCATGTTTAAAGAGCAAACAGAACCCACCAGGAGGGTTAAAGCCAACCCTCCCCTTGCCTTCCCTCCTCACTGCATCTCTCGGGGCTGGAGCAACAAAACCCATCAGCTGCACACAAAGGATTTCTCCTCCAGCCTGCAAACAGGTTATTTCACCACAAACGCTGTGGAGTGTTTGTGTGGAGGGCAGGACTGCATCCCTGGGCAGATCCCTTCACCACTGCCCTGGAACACAACACTGGGGAGGGTTTCCTTATTGCAGGGAGTGTCTGGGTGGCATTAAACCTCTTTAAGTCATTACTAGTTTGTACAACACTGAGCAGTCCTTTGTTGCATCGGGGTG
Organism: Campylorhamphus procurvoides; assembly: GCA_013396655.1. NCBI lineage: Eukaryota > Metazoa > Chordata > Aves > Passeriformes > Dendrocolaptidae > Campylorhamphus > Campylorhamphus procurvoides. The sequence continues at coordinate 192,339 of WBMV01003638.1, read as the reverse complement.
ATCCCCCAGACCAAGCCTGGAATCAAAGCTCAGTGTTCCACACCCCCTTTCCTCTGTGTCCCAAGCCATCCAGCACCCTTTATCACATGGACTTGTTTTCCCACGTGTAGAAATGCCCATGTACATCCTCCTCAGACCATAAAACAAACATAAGAGAAATTATGAGCTTGGGTACTGCCTAGTTATTTGTTTGTAAATAATTCAAAGCCCAGATTCCTTGTCAAACAAGAGTAACTGCAAGGATTAGGTATTTGGAACACCTCGGGACAAAACCCTCCTGTCCACGTGGCTCCACCAGGGGAAGCAACACTGATTTATTTCACCACGACCAAGGATTTTCCTCCACTGACAATTAACTCAGGACCTTCCAGCTCTATCTGGGGTTTATGTGACAGGTAAATGCCCCAAAGAAACCCCTTTTTCCCTTCCCACTCCTTTGGCAGGCCCTGCAATGGCAGCTGCTCAGATCTCAGAGATCCCAAACGGAGCAGTTTTCCTGTTTTCCTTGGAGCAGCATGTTCTGACATTCTTGTTTCACTTTGCCCTTTATCACTTCAGTTGTAATCAAGGCTGTATTTTTATGGCCTCAGAAGTTATTGGAAGTGAGAAAATGCTTCTATTTAAAGCAGGATATGAGCAATTTTTTGATACCTTCAGCACTGTGACTTGATTTCCCATTAATAACACCCAGAGTTAATGCCTTACTGGTAACTCTGATTCCAAACAGGGAAATTGAGTCACTGAAAAGTCAAGGAACTCGCCCAAATAAATGCAGCCACCAAGATTCCCAGCCTAGATTCCAACCACAGCAATGCCCAGCCCTCCAACTGCTCCTCCGGGAAGATTCTCTCACTATAATTGATTATTAATCTCTACAGGTCTGTGCTACAGAAATACCAGTGGGGAACAAAATAGAAATCACAAATTCTGTGCTAAACACTTGAGAAACTTCTCCATGGAATCTCTGCCTCCTGTCTGACCTGATTATCCCTAAAACAGAAGAGCAACGGGATTGAGGAATTAAAAACTATTTATGCTTTAAAGTTATTCCTGCAAAAACATCGATCCTTTCTGTCCTTTTAGGAACTGGTTACTTATTCTCCTCAAAGAACTGAGCAATAAATATAAATTATACAATTCCAAGCAATGAAAAGAAAATGTTGGTTTGGTTTTAGTAGGATTTAGGAGTTACTGTAAGAGCAAATCATTGAGATAAAGCAATGATTTTAATTCCTTATTCCACAAATATGGAATTTAAGGGGTGCATCCTTCAGCAGATTCATTTGAACACTGAAAAGGGGAGGAAAAACCAGGGAAACAACCCCCCAGCTCCCAAATGTCTGGGACAGGAGGAGATTCCAGAGAGAAGTGAGAACCACAACCCAAATAAACAAGTGAGAACCACAACCCAGCACTCTCAGTGTGTTTGTCTGACAGTTCTGAAGGACAACGAATGGGAAGAGACTGAGGAATGTCCAACCCCAGAGAGGTCTCGTGCCCGTGTGGCTCCCTCGGGAAGCAGCCAGATTCCATGAATCCTGGAAGGCAGCACTCCATGGGGTGTTGGAGGTGAGCAGGAATGCCCTGAGGGATGTGGTGATGTCAGCCCCAAACACCACATGGGAACCATCCAGGAAACTTGTCAGCTCTGCAGCCACCCGGGAACAGATATTGAACTTGGGAATTCCGGAGGAGAGCAGCTGGGAACTGGCAAGGAGGAGCCCAGCAGGAATTCTGCCAGAGGAGCAGCTCCTGTCCTGCTCGTTCCTCCAGCCCAGAGCATTTGCATCCACCAGCACTGGGATTTCACATCCCACTGGAGACTGGGAACATCCACAGCACCTCCAGCCCCAAGGCTGGAATGCCTTGAACTTGGACAGCTCCTGCCTGGTGGGGAAAGGACTTCAGTGGAGTTACTGTCCCTTGGAATAAAGAAACAGCCTGGATTTGAACCTGCCGTGGTGTGACACCTCCCCACATCAGCCCAAAGCTGGAAGAACTGGTTTTATCCTCCCACTCATTTCCACCTTCTGCTCCTGGAATTTTGTGTGCCCTGTGAGCCAGGTAATGCTGACCCACAGCCCAGAAAACTCAACTCCAGCTTCCCTCAGACCCTGAAAACTCCTCATTTCTCTCCCATGCAATAATTTCACAGCTGCGTCAGGAATTTCTTTTTTTTTCCTGGAATTTCTGCAGCAACAACTATAAATCCCTTTTTTTTTTGCTTCAAACATGTAGGTATTTATGAAAGATTTCTCCCTTCCCTGCAGTTCAAAGTGAAAAATCTGCCTTTTTGGAGGCCACAAGGTGGCCCAAGGTGGAGAGCAGGAACCATCATAGGAGGTTTGGAGGGAATGAACTTAAGGAAATCAGAGAATCCCAGAATCCCAGGATGGTTTGGGTTGGAAGGACCTCAAAACCCATCCATTCCCACCCCCTGCCATAGGCAGGGACACCTTCCACTAGCCCAGGGTGCTCCAAGCCCTGTCCAACCTGTCCTTGGACATTTCCAGGGATCCAGGGGCAGCCACAGCTTCTCTGGGCAACCTGTGCCAGGGCCTGTTCACCCTCCCAGGGAAGGATTTCTCCCTAAGAAATGTCTTCCTGTGCAGTTCAAATTCCAAGGACGGAGGGAGAGATCTGATCCCTGCTTTACAGAGCTTAAAAACACCACAGGAAGGGGAGCCCAGAAGTGCTGCTGCACCCCATCCACAGACCCTGGGAACCCCCAGGATGCCACCAACTTTCCCTACAAATGCTCCCATCTGCTCTTCCCTGCCACTCACTTCCTCTTCCCTCTTCTTTATTCAGTGCTTTGCTGTTTGTTCTGCTGCCAGTTATTTCCATCCTCTGCTGAGGTGGGTTCCTCCTCCAGCAGATCTCTTGATGTCTGTGGTGAGGTTTTGATATCCCAGATGACCGTTTCAGATAATTCCCAGTCTCCAGCAGGATTCCCCACCTGGAGCTCCATTCCCAAAATCATCCTGTGTGCATCAGCACAGCTCTGGATGATTGTTCTCCTCGGGGTGGGGTTTATGTCCATGTGCACCCATGGACATCCCTCCCAGGAGGGAAGCACCACCAGGTTGTGATCAGGACCCAGGATTCATGAGGAGATGCTCTGTTTGTCAGGGGTAAAGGAGCATTTTTCTATTACATTGGTCTGTGTGGCAACAAAAGCCTTCTGTGATAAAACATTTCTGTATTTTCAGAAGACTGGCCTTTGGTGGTGCTTTGCAACCATTTGCTAAAGAGAGAACCTTCTCAGAGTTCCAACAAAGCACATTCATGGGGGACTCTGAGAAAATCAGCCCCAAATTCACTCCACAATGAAGCTGAGGAGGGGAGAGGGCCCGCTAACCAGTTCTATTATGCTCAGGAGAAAGCTGACTCTAAAACTCATGTCTTAGCAATTTCAGGGAAAGTGTTGCCCTTGTGCAGGGCTCAAACTTCACACTGTGCTGAGAATAAACTTGCAGACAGCACTGACAGCTGTGGGAACGGTGCCACGTATTAAAGAGTTCCAACCTTCCTCGGGATGCCAAGGGGAGCAGTGACCCAGCAGAGCATCCTGGGCTCAGGTGCAGCACCTCTGGAAGGCTCACACATGGGCAGGAAGGCAAAGCTTGTTCCTAAACACAAGGAAACTGCTTAAAAACATAGATTAAACCCAAGAAATTATTGAATTCCACGTCGAGTTAATTCGTTGAATCTGTAAATACGTACGTGTCTTGCCAGAAAAAAATGGAAAGCTTCAAACTGTGATGGAAAAAAGCTGGAGTAGGTAAATAAGTTTGCTTTATTTATAAATAAATATTTCAGGCATCTCCTGCCCCTGTCACTGATAAAAGGTAAATATCTATACTGAGCTGTGTTCACTGGAAATAAATAAATATAAAAGTCAGCATATAGGATAGAGAGTTGTTGGATCCCTGGGAGTGTCCAAGGGCAGGTTGGATGGGATTTGGAGCAACCTGGGCTGGTGGAAGGTATCCCTGCCCATAGCAGGAGTGGGATGGGTTTTGAGGTCCCTCCCAACATGAACCATTCCATGATTCTATGACAATCTTTTCACTAATTTATTTAAAATGATGTGAAATCAGTGCATGGGGCATCCCAAGCCTCCCAGCCCCACACAAAGCACACATTTGACAGTGCTCTGGGTGCATTTATTTACTTTTAGTGGCACAGGGGCTGAAGTGAGGGAAGACTCCCTGAAGGAAGATTCCCTGCTGGAAGATCCCCTGCTGGAAGATTCCCTGGCACTCTCCCTTCCTGTGTCCTGCCCGGTGGGTGAAGGAATGGCTGGAATGTGTTGGTTGTAGCCCAGTTTGTTGTCAGACTGCAGGCTAAAAACACCATGGGGTTTTAATATTCCTTGTTCAAAAATGTAGCCGAGGCTCCATTTTCTTGGGATAAAAGAATGTTTCCTTAATGGAAATTATGCAAATACAAATACTCTTAATTCCTTTTTCCCATTGGAAGGCTCCTGTTTCTCCCGGAGCTCAGGCAGGTAGGTCTCTGTATCTGGCCCATTATCTATTCTGATGGGCTTGTCTTGCAGAACAAAGCCATGGAAATTGGGAATCCAGTTCTCCAATCTCCTGGTGCTGTCACAGCCACATGAAGAGGCACCGGAGCCAGCAGAGCAGGACTCACAAGGAATAACCTGGGGACGAGGGAGTTTCCCAGCTGTCAGTGAGCCAGAGGAGCAGCTCTGCAAAGGGCTCGGAGATAATTCTGCAAGAACAAACCCTCCTGGCCTTTCACAGCCCTGCACGAGACCCAGGAGCTCGTGGATTCATGGAATGGGTGGGGTTGGAAGGGCCCTTGAAAGGTCCAACCCCCAGAACCTCTTCCACCAGACCTGGCTGAAGATGTTCCTTCTCCCTCCTGAATTTGCAACAAACCACCAAAATCCTCACGAAGAAAAGGGAGGTTTGTTTCAAAACGGGGATTGCTGTTTCTCAGAAGGAAAGGGGGTATTATTTAGGGTGAAGAAAAGCTACAATTACTCCCAGATTTGCCCTGGTGGTGCCACCTGGGGGTGTCTGTGTGGCCCCCTCAGCTGTTGAGCTCCGAGCCCCAGGTTCTCACCACAAGCTTTGCAGTTGCTCCACACGCAGCGTTTTCATCTGCTCCCTGACATCTTGCTTTACCAGGCATTTTTAGATGTGTTCCTTAAATGTCATTTACAGAGGTTACTGCCTTGGAATATCTAAATCCAAGTGCAGCTGTATGTCCCTAAAAAAAGCAAACGAGCTCCATTTATATTGTGTTCACGGCGTTAGAACCAAAAGCATCCATGGATTCCAAATTATTGAAGGATGTGTCTATTTTTGCCTCCCCAGTAATTGTGAGGAAAATAACCACCAAAAAAAATAGAGAAAAAAGAAATAGTGAGATATTTCATAACAAGCAGGGAGGGTTTTAAAAACCCATCCTGTTTCTTGTTGATATTTCAGCTGGATTTTGCAAAGCATGAAGACATTCTGAAATCAGTGAGGTTGGAAAAGAGCTCTGGGATCACCCTGTGCCCGATGCCCACCTTGTCCCCAGCCCAGAGCACTGAGTGCCACAGCCAGATTTCCTTGGGCACCTCCAGGGCTGGTGATTCCATCACCTCTCTGAGCATCCCACGGATCTGTAGATTTTTATTCTTTAATTTTTTTGCCTTTTTCCTCAATTTTTTTATATGGTTTTGTTATAAATTGTGGTTTCAAACAAGTGAAGTGTCCCCATTCCTCACCCTTTGCTGTCCCTCACCGTGTTTTTCCATGATACTCCCCATCCCTTTCCTGCCACCTCAAATCCTCCCTGCTCTTTCTTTTGGAAATATCTGTAAGTAGAGGGAGGGATCTGCACAAATCCTGAAGAGACAAACCAGCCCTGGGAAAGTGTTAAATAATGGCACTTGGGAGCTGCGACAGCAACACGAGCCACGTTCCCCTTCACAAGTACATTTTTTAGAGCAATAACACGGGGTGTGAGTTAAACAAAGATGTTGGCACCAAAGGGGCTGCAAAGTTATTCCGAAGGTTGCAACTGACTCAGAGTAAAGACAAAATAATTCTAATTATTGAAGGCACTACTTGGGGTTTCAATCAACATTTATCTCCTTTACTACTGATAGAACTTCATGTGTTCAAAAAAGGTTAGTCCAAAATATCAGATATCCTATTTTTCCCACATTCTGTAGATGATCTCTGGGGATTTTAATCTTTGGATTTTAGGTTGAACTCAGCAATATTTAAGCTGTTTTATTCATTTTTGCCGTTGCTTATTTTTCAAAATGGTCCATTTGTAGCCAGGTATTTAAAAATAAATAAATTAAAAACACTCTTCATAATAAAATATCTTAGCAAGCATCTTTGAAAGCATCTATGTATGAATGTGTTTGCAACTGAAGGAAGGGTGTGCAGGGAACTTTAGACTGGAATTTCACCACAAGGTTTAGGAAAAAAACCTAATTCATGTGGGCATTTATAGGCAGAAAATCACCTTTTCCTGGGATTGTGTCTGATTTTGACATCCAAAGGTTTTTCTCATGTCCAGTCAAGGGTTAAACTGAAATCCCCAATTACAACTCTCCTGTTTGGCCCAGGAAATATTCCCACTGCACATCTGGGAGCAGATCTCTGCGATCCACTGACCTTCTCATCAGCCTCTGAATGAAGAATAAGTTCTAACTGGAGGTTAATTCTGAGATGAGGCAAATCCTGTCTCACTGCGACTTTTCCTGCAGGTAGGGATGGGAAAGAAGGAAAGGAATGAAGGAACGGGAGAATAAGGAATGAACATCTCCCTAACTCCCCCTACAATGCACAGGAAGGCTTGGCATCTCCTCCCAGAATCCACTCTATGTCAGGACTGGGGACAATCCAAGTTGGGAAGACCCTCAGGAGAACTCCAGCCCAACCTTCCCCTCCGGGCAGGGCCAGCCAAGAATCCACCCCAACTTCCAACTTGGGCCCTGAAAAACTCCAAGACACATTTCTGGGCAATCTATTCCCCAGCCCGACTGGGTAACGAGGCAAAAGGATATTTTTAAGCAGCCATTACACCATTAGCCAAGTTTAGCTGGGCTTTTGTAAATAAACAGCACAACGAGAGGATTTGGTGTGACATCAGTTAATAGACAGATCCCCAAACGTAGGAGGACACCACCTACGGACGCAGACAGCATATGGAACGTGTTGAGGGAGAGCTGCATCTCCATCCTCCACACCAACAGAGGCAATAACAGCTATAAATACAGCCCTGCCACACGTTTGGGGTTCTGCTTGCCTGTTGTTCAGGAGCTGGGGGAATCCGACCAAGCGTGGCCCCGTCGGGAGAGCACGTCGGTGTTTCCATGCCAGGCCATGTGGATTGTGCTCCAGGCACGGATTTCCCAGCCCTGCCCGTGTCCCCAGCATGGATATTCAGTGTTTTAGTGCTCTGAGCCACACTGGGAACACTCTCAGGCTGGTTCTGCCCAAAGTCCAGCTTGCAGGTTGCTCACAAACACCTGAGAATTGTGAAGTGTCCCCCCAAGCACGGACACAAATCCTTTCTGTAAGGACAACACCAAGAAATGAGTGTTGCAAGAACAGGAAAATACCAATTTCCCATTTAAATAGTGTAATGATGGGAAGGAGCTCCCAGGAACTACAGCCAGGGAAATACAGAGGGGTTTGTTCTCCTTTGGGAGCTTCAGCTCCCATCCCAAAGGGTGGCAGCTCGGTGGCTCAGCAGCAATTCCAGCTCCGTGCTCAGCTGAGCACTAATCCAAGGATTTGGCTTCCCAGGAAATTCTCTTTACACTGTCCCTTAATGTCCTTGATGTACCTGCACTGGCCGGCACTGCACTTCCCAAAACCTTCCTCTTCTTTAAATATATATATATATATTTTTTTATCATCATTTCTCACACAGCTACAAGGTTTAGACAGAGCACTGGTTAATAGAAGATTGGTTTACAAGCAGCTATTTTTGCTATAAATGTATTTAATAAGGAGAAAAAGAGGTATATTTAGTGGGAATACTCTTGGCAGAGCTTCCTTAGTGATCCTGTTCCACACACACAGCTCGCCCAGCACACAGACCAGGCACAGAAGGACTAAAGGGTATTTCCCTCCATAAATCCAATTAGTATTAATTGGAGTCCCAGCCACGTTTGGAAAGAGAAACACACACTAAGAAGTGCCTTATCCCAGTGGGATTCCTCACCTACCTCGACTCCCAAAATGGGGATAGCACAGGTGTCAGGCAGAGCCACGCTGGGGTTGTTCCCTATGGAATTCCCTGGGAGCTCCGAGAGTCTCCCTGGGTTTGCAGGAGGATTTATTTCAAATAATGCACGCTGGAACACCTGGCTGTGCTTTGTGGCAGTGCCTGCTATCAATTAATATTAATTTTTGAGGTTTTTTTAGGTTGGTAGTTGTTAAAACACTATTCATAGGGCTTTGAAACACTGACAGGGCAAGACAGAGGGAAAAAAATAATCCAAATATCTGTATTGATACTTTCTTAAAACTGAGACTCAGAAATTGGCCCAGAGGCCTTAAGTGAGGTTAAAAAGTGAAAGGTCACAGGTGAGAGTGGGTCAGGATATCAGTGCCTCCACATGAGCCACAGAGTGAAATGAGGCACTCAAAGTGAACTGTTCATCCTGAAAAAATATGTTTCTATTCTGTATATATATATATTTATGTGTATATATGTGTGCACTTATGTATACAAAGGTTGTATTTTTATATATTTATATATATTTACATATATAGATACATATTATAAAAGTGGGGGATAGAAAATGTATGCACAAACTATAAAATAAGAACAAAAAGCCTACAAAAAAATCCCCCAGAATAATCAATTTAAACTCCAACTCACTGATGGGCATTTCCTGAGCAGAACAGAAAGTTAAAGTTGGCAAACGCTGATCCTTGAGGAATTTCTTTCTGACCCCTCAGAGAAACAACCCCAAAAGATATAAAGAATTCTGGAAAGGGGCACAACAGCATTATTTTCATCAAAATAAAGAGCAAAACTAATAACAAACTCCTTATAATTGAATTTCCCAAAGCTTTCTGTCCAGCAGCACGATCAGTAACTCCTTCTGGAGAAGAAACAGTTACTCAGCCAGAAATACTTTCCCAAGAAATGTTCAGGGGGAGCAGGAAAAGAGAGAGACAGACATTTATTTTCTGAACTAAAGCACGACCCCCAACACAGGGTGTGTTTCGCACCCAGAACAGATTTGAGAGCAGAGTGAAATTAAAAATTCATCAAGCCTCCTAATGGAAATGCTGACAGACCCTAAAACACAGCGACACTCGTGGGTGTCACTGTAATAAAGTGGCATTTAAGGCTTTTTTTTTTTGCTAGACTTTGATTTCTGCAAAGGTCACATTTGAATAAAACTATCAGTAAACCTCATTATCGGCTTTGCCAGAAAGGCACCTTTTTAAAATTTTTTCAGCTTCACTTGTACGGTTTTAAAGAAGAAATTATTGTCTCCATCAAATCTTGTCTCCTGTGTGGTTATGGATGGAAACCCAGGAGGGCCAAAGGAGGAAGAGGGATGTCCCTGGAGCAGAATTCCCTGTGACACAGCACAAGGCAAGCCCTCTTGGCTCCCTCCCAAGCCTCTTTTCTCTTTGATTATATCCCCATGGGGTGCTTAGGAAGCTTAAACGCTACACAGGATTTTGCAGCAGAAGAAAGGAGTGCCGGGGGTTCCACCACCAAAATTCACACTAAAAAAAAGCAGATTTCAGCTCACACCTGTGCCATTGCCTGTACCACCAGCATTTGTAGATACATCATGGAAAAGTTATTAAAAGTTTATTTTAACCATAGGAAGGACTGAGACTTCTGCTTCCAATTCCAGTTTTGAGTGATGTTCTCAGCTGGAGGATTCAGCAGAATTCAAAATTCAGAATTCAGACTTTAGAATTCAGAATTTAGATTTTAGAATTCAGAATTTAGACTCTGGAACTCAGATCTCTCACTAAGAGTCCAGAAATCCCACACAGGTAATTCTTCTCCACTAGGGATATACAGAGTTGGTGCCCCTGGATCCCTGGAAATGTCCAATTCCAGGTTGGATTCCTTTGGAGCCACCTGGGACAGTGGAAGGTGTCCCTGCCCACGGCAGAGGTGGAACCAGATGTTTTTTAAGGTCTCTCCCAACCCACTCATTCTGGAATTCTATGACCTTACCCCCTCCATTACCTCCAGCCCACTTATTACTGGTGGGCCTTTTGAAAGCCCCCACATTTATGTTTAAGTTCAGCACTATTTCCATATTTCCTCTGCATGGTATAAAAGTAATTCCAAGATAAAAATAATTAACAGTGCTCCTGGAACATACATCCTTTGCTTCAAATATAAAGTTTTCTGTGCATATTTTTTCCTTTAATATCTCTGCCTAAAGGTTCCCATTTGTAGAGAGGTTCCATCTGCATTAGGCTATTTTTTCCCTTAATTTTTTTTTTAATTAACAAACACTTGCCTACAATGGCTGAGTGTCCTCAGTTTGCTATTTCTTGCTTTTAATTTGTATCATTTCCCACCTACTTGCTGTGCTAATTGCTGCCTAATGAAGGCCTTTATAACCAGCTTTGGAGTTGGTTGCAGTCAGGGCAGGGTCAGATCCCAGCATTCCAGGACTGGAATCACCCATGCCTGGATGGAGACATCTGACAGCAGCTCTCCTGGGCTCCAGGTAGGATGTTCCACGTTGTGCTGGGACCATGAGCAGGTGGAGGAATCCCACAAAGAACTGCTTGGATAGTCCAAGAGAGCCCATGGAATTCCAGGGCAGGAAGGTGCCTTTCCAGGAGAGAGGGCTCCTCACAGGGACACATTTACATAATCCTGGAATGGGTTGAGTTGGAAGGACCTTAAAGCCCATCCAGCCATGGGCAGGGACACCTCCCACCAGCCCAGGTGGCTCCAACCTGGCCTTGGACACTCCCAGGGATCCAGGGGCAGCCACAGCTTCTCTGCCCAACCTGGGCCAGGGCCTGTCCACCCTCCCAGCCACCAATTCCTTCCCAATATCCCATCCAACCCTCCTCTCCTTCAGTTTGGATCCATTCCCTGTGTCCTGTCACTACATATGACACACACTGTGGATTTCCCTGTGATCTGAGAGCCCAACTGCAGCTAATCACCAACATCCCATAATCACTGACATCCCATAATCACTGACATCCCATAATCCCTCCCACTCCCCCTGAGTGAATCCCAGCCATTCCATTCCAAGTGCCCATCCTTGGGAACGTTCCTGGATCGCTGCTGCTGCAAGGGAGCTGTTAATAAATCGGCTCCCAATAGCTGTGACTGCTAATAGAGATAATCAATGCAGCACTTAACACTTCAATCACAGACCTATTTTTAGGCAGTGACTGAGAGCCACGTTATAAACACACAAGTCTGTTCTGTTTGAGGCCTTCCTTGTGCAACTGGAGCAGCAGCCCCAGAAAGCAGCAAATCACTGAAACATTTCCCTGCTCTTTCCTTGCTGTATCTCAAACTAAAAGGATGGCACAGAACCTCAGTTAACTTTGCCTCCACTGTTACCTGAGTGGGTGTTCATACCCAAGGCAAATATTTAGGGATTCCCTGGGTTCCCTTCAGCAGTGGCATCCTCTGAATTTAATTGTTTAGGGAATATTTGGATCTATATTTAAAAGTTTTATTCCATCCTGCCTCCCTATTATTTTTTTACCAGTTTTCCTGCTTGTAACAAAAACCAAACTGGCATGAGAAGCTTTTGTTTTCTGGAGGTTCCTCAGCTCCTTTTTCCATACATAAATCCATACATGCCTGTGTCATTTTAATTAGCAGAGCTTAATATTCAGGAAAGCTCCACTGCCTTATGCAAGGAAGTGACTCTTGCAGCAACCATTTCTTGTCTCTGCTGCCCCATCTACATCTTGATTATGACCAGGAGCTTAATTAGCAACGTGTGACTCCCTGGAGGTAGAGAGAGAGGGACAACCCACGGCCTGTCCAGCTGGAGTTCAAGGCAGTGTGGGCAGTTCAAGCTTCATGTCAGAATTAAGAGCAGATTCTTCCTGCAGAAGAAGCAGGTTCTGCACTCAGAGCTGTGACTCTGATCAAAGCCCAGCTGTCCTTGCAAAGAGCCTTTGCATGAAAGGCAAGTCACACTTTGGGTTTGGAGTTTGCCACGAGAATAAGGAACACAATCACACAAATTCAGATTTGGCCTTTCAGTACTTATTGGAAAAATGGACAGTGACCTTTTGCATGGGTGGTGATAGGACAAAATGGTTTAAAACTGAAAGAGGAGAGATATAGATCAGGTATTGGGAGAAATTCTTTCCTGGGAGGGCGGGCAGGCTCTGGAATGGATTTTCCAGAGAAGCTGTGGCTGCCCCATCCCTGGAAGTGTCCAGGGCCAGGTTGGATGGGGTTGGAGCACCCTGGGATGTTGGAAGGTGTCCCTGCCCATGGCAGGGGGTGGGAATGAGATGATCCTTCATTTCCCTTCCAACCCAAACCACTCTGGGGTTCCATGAACTGACCAGAAGTCTGAGGCATCCCCTCAGTGCCCCTGATTTACCACGTTCACTTTGCACAGGGGACCTGGTCCCTCGTGGCTGCTGAAGCAGAGACACCCTCCCTGTACTGGGCTGGGGGCTGGGGCCACAATCCAGAGAGGCTCTGGAGAAAGAAGCAAGATTAATTATCCCAGGGACAGTGTCCTCCTCATCCCTGATATATCTTCATTGATCACTGGAAGAGAACAGCTCTAAACAATTGGCAGTGATATTTTAACCACTAACGAATAGATCTGCAAAGGGAATAAATTTTCAATAACCTCCGACGAGAAAAAGCCCTTTTTCTGCTTTTAAGTTTGTTCTTGAATGTGCCGAAGCGCTGCCTGAAATAACTCTTGGTGCACCAGAAGGCCCAGAGCCTGTGAGCAGTGCAAACCTTCCCAAATTACACACACAGATGTAGAAATGCATTCCCACTCTCGCCGTGCCTCGTGGCGTCAGGAGTCTGACTCAGAGCCCTTAAGTGCAGCAAGGTCAGTGCCAAGGCTCGCTGGTATGTTCAGCCACTCTCCCAGACATTGTAATGTATCTATTAAATCTCTGCTTTATTAACCTTAGCTCAAATGTATGGTAATAACCCCACATCAATTAAAGCAGCCTGGTTCCAGAATTCCTAGACAAAACTAAGAAAGATAAAAGAAGAGGGGGGGAAAAAAAAGCCACCCGATGCATTTGCTTATTTTCCAATCTGTTTGAGCAAGGAATGAGTCTGACTAAGAACCCTGGGATTGACATATCCCACATGGGACTTCCAAAAGCTTCAGGAATGCAGGAATTCCAGAGTCAAGCCTGCAGTTTGATGTTTGCAAATGTCACGTGAGGAAAGAGCACATCAGATAATATCAATTATTTCTATTGCACTTGGTAATATTTAATTGTTTTAATAAACTCCCCCCACATGGCACAAGGGGGATGTTCACCAGGGTGAGATCATGGAGTGAGGGACACTTGCTGTGGGTTCAGCTCCTGGAAAAGCCCCAGTGGCCTCTGCTTTGTCCCCTCCTGGCTCTCTGCACACTTGAAGAACAGGTGGTTCTCCATCTGGGGTTTGCCCAAGCCTCTTATTGATCAGCAGAACAATCTTTGTCTCACTGTCCCCATTTCCTGTCCCCACATCTCCAGGCCAGCTCTGGCAGATTTTTCTCCACTGAAGTCATCCCCCTGCCCTAATTCCACGCAGTTTTCCTGCTGGTTGGGGTTTGAAGGCCCAGCTCCATGGGTGATCTCAGCCCTGTGGTCCCCATTCCCACCTCTCTCTTCCCAGAAAGACAAAGCTGCTGGAGGAGCTCATCCTGCTCAACCCCTTTTCCCTGCACTGAAGAGGGCAAAAAGTCAGGAAAATGTTGGCTATGCCTTTTACCTTCACTTGGCTGAGCAAAATCTCAGGCTCAGATTAAAAAATGCCAGGAAAGGAGAACCAAGGAGGACCAAAACTCCACTTGACAGGAAAATCTCTGGATGTGTTTCTTCCTCTCTTCACCTTTTTTCTCAGGAAACTTCACCTTTTGCAATTCCTAGTCTGGCTAAAATAGAACTTGGACCTCAAAACTCTCTATCAAAAAACCAGGATTATAAAGAATTATTATAATTATCCTTTGGGCATGAGATTTACCCCACAGTGTTGAAAAAGAAATCTCTCTGTTCCTGAATCCTTCCTTTCAGAAGGGTTTGGGTTGGAAGGGACCCTAAAGCTCCTCTCACCCCAACCCTCTGCCATGGAGTGAAGGGACAAAGGGATGAAAGGACAGCAGAGAACCCAAGACAGGAGTTTTTAAGGACAATATTCTTGGTATAAACTGAAATACAGGCCTTGAGAAGTTGAAATGGTGCCTTTTTAAACATAACCAGCAGTATGATGGTATACATGGGCCATCTGGAATTATTTATTTATGCCTCATATCTGTGGCTGCTCCTATTTAAAGAAGCTCTCTGGAAGTTCAGCAGATGTTGTGCCTGTGCAAAGGCCCCCTAAAAACACAAGGCAATCCCTCCCCAAGTTTCTGGGAACCGTCCCTGCTGATTTCCCAGTCCCAGGGGTGCTCCAGGTCCCTGTTTCCCCCAGTTCCCCTGCCAGCAGTCAATATTCCACCCTCTGTAACTGCTCCAATGATTCCACTGTGGTTTCATAAGCCATTTCCAAACTGCAAGGAGGAGTTGGGTTTACTCAGGATTATTGCATAAGCAACCACGAAAAAATCAACAGTTATTCATTCTTGTCATGTAAAGAAGCTCCTTCCAAGAATGGTCATGGAAAGTCAGAAACCTGGTAGGTAAAGGGGAACTCTGGGTACCTTTTTCAGCTCTGAAAGGGACTTTATGGACCATTTAAATGCATATGGAAAATTCCTAAAGTAAATACAAGAAATAAATTATGCCTTTATGGCAAGAAAACTTGGCTAAAACATTTCTCAATAGTCCTGTGGTCAAACTACTTCCCCCTCTCACACACACTGGATTTAATTATAATTTGAAAATAAGATATGGAGAATCTCAAGCTACAATTCGTTTTGTTTTTTCTTAAAATCTTTGGGAAAACCATCCTGATTTCACAGTCTTTGTGTTCCACTTGAAGCTCAGCAGGAGCTCCTGCTCTGTGCAGCAGAAAGCAAATCCTGACCTTCAGAGAGATGCTCCAAACCCACGACCTCCTCCAGATGATGCTCAGCCAAAGACAAACCCCTCATTTGAGGAGCTGTTACAAAGTAAAATTTAAAAATTTCACACCTGAGATCACCTGAACCAAAAGTACAGATGACAAAAAAAAATCCACCACTTTTTTTTTTAATTTAACAAGTGAATCAGAAACAGTCAGACTCAGCACTCTAATTTCCTCATTTCCTATAATTAACTGAGCTTTCAACACCTCTTCTAATTTACTGATGATTATCTTTTTATTCACCCATCTAGATTAGAACATAACTGACATTCTTTGCTACCCACTGGCTCACAAGTTCTCATCTCTCTGCCTCGAAAGATAAGGAGCAGTTGTTCTCTGCTGCCTTTATTTCCCTTCCCTTCACCCCTGGCACATTTTCACACGTGTTATGCAAACCAGGAATCCTCCACAACCAACCCCAGGTTGCTTTTCTCTGATCACTGATTTATTGGTTTTCCCCAAGAATCGTTTTAATCTAAATTGTAGTTAATTTTGCAAAGGGGTGGCTGTTTTATCAACCTGTTGCTTGTCTCTCCCCTGCTCAGATGGAGGGAATTTTTCATGCTTTGAGACAGCAAGATAAAGTGAGGGCTGGGAAAACAAAATTCATGGAGCCAGAAGAGGGATTATCCAGGTAAATTCCACAGCTCTTGGTGAGGAGAATGGTAAGAATGAGTGAATAAGGACATGAGACATTAGTATTAAAACCAGAAAGCAAAGCATTTCTTAGAATTAATTACTCAGATGTTTTGCTTTGCTCTTCAGACGTGACAGATTTTATCTGAGTTCCTTTTCTGTGTTTTCAGAAAGGGCACAGGAGCTCCTTTATCACCCTTTTCCAGCCTCGGTGATTTTGGGGCAGTGGTTGGGGCAGGAGCTGACACTCCCCAGCCTTTCCATCTCACAGCACCATCAGCTGCAAACCAAGACAATGGGGATGCTGGCCCAGCCCAATCCCAAACTGGACATTCCCACCTCTGCTCCTCCAGTTTCTCTCTGCTGGATTTACACTTCCCCAAATATTTCTGAGGCTCCAGAAACCATCTGGGAGTGTTGGGGGAGATCTGCACCTTTCTGTAGCACAGAATTGCATGGGAAACTACAACTGCTTGGATAGGAAATTCCTGAGAAGTAAAAAGCAGGCGATTTCCCAAGTTTCACAAATGATCTTCCAAGGAACCCTCACCCCCTCGGTCCGAAGGGAAGGGTGAATTTCTGGGCACACGTGATGTTCCCAGAGAACACACTCTGTGCTTTGGACAAGGAGCAGGTTTGCATTCCCCATGCCCAGATCAGGTGCCTTGTGTATTCCCGCAGTGGGAACCTCCCCAAAAATCCCTGTTTCACCCAGGAAACATCTGCACAAGTGATCACAGCTCCATCTCCAACCCGATGTGCACACCCTCGCCTGACTGCTGATGAGTCAGCCCCCTTGCTGTTATTCCTCACCTGATTTAACCCCTTCTGCTCCATGTGCCATAACTCCTGTGTCATTTCCACAGGCATTCCCGGAGCGATCCAAGGGCTTTGTAAGAATTCCTGGCAATTAGGGGCACTGGGGCTGTGGGCCCTTCCGTTCCCTTCNCTTCCCCTTCCCACGGGGTTGGTTTGGCTGGCCTGGCCACAAGCAGACAGTGGTGTATTCATCACCCACAGATCTATTTATTTCCCAGCCCCCTGATCCCAGAATTCAGCTCAGCCTCTCCCAAATGTCCCTGTGAACTGAGAGGAACAAACTTCAGGTGCTTTATGGAAGGGATGAACCCTTCCCATGGCTCTGCCCTCTCTGCCATAGCCAATATCAGCAGTTTTAATTCATGACATCTTTAATATCAACCTTTTTTTTAAAGCCTTCACCTTGTCCACACAGATCCACCCAGGTGGAACTCAAAATTATCCTCAGGGTTTCTCAGCATCCCTCTCGCCCCAAACTCACTATTACAAGACTGACTTCCACCTACAAGCCAGAATTTATCTGCCTTTCCCACTTTTCCAATACATATTTTACATTTCCCTCGCTGTGGAAATGGTTTCCTGTGGACATGCAGAACTCCTTCTTCCAAAGCCCACTTGGAGAGCGCCCTTTGGGTGTCACCTATTTTAAAAATCCATTTGAAAATGATTTTAGTGGGTTTGCTTAAAGCACTGCCTTCCAAATGGATCCATTTCAGCACAGTGCTGCCAAGGGCTTCCCTGGTTTTTTACTGCCTTCACACTTAAATCGCCTCTTAAAACTGAATTGCTCTATCTGGGGGACAATTTTCAGTTCAGAATCAGAACAAGATGTTGCAGAGCAGACCATGTTCTGTAACTTTCCTCCCCAGGCACTGGAGTTACACAAACACCAGGGAACAATAAAGGAAATGTGGGTCTGGGGGGCTTGTTGGCAGTTTTCTACGCAGAAATACGAATTTAACAAGAAGTTAAATGATTTTCAGCGCCAGAAACAGATTAAAAGTAAAGCCACAAAATGTGTCAGGGAATTCAATTTATGGTTCTTCATATTCATAGAATTCCAGACTGGTTTGGATTGGAAGGGACCTCAAAGCCCATCCAGTGCCACCCCCTGCCATGGTAGGGACACCTCCCACCAGCCCAGGTGGCTCCAACCTGGCCTTGGACACTCCCAGGGATCCAGGGGCAGCCACAGCTTCTCTGGGAATTCCATCCCAGTCCCTGCCCACCCTCCCAGCCACCAATTCCTTCCCAATATCCCACCCATCCCTGCCCTCTGGCAGTGGGAAGCCATTCCCTGTGTCCTGTCCTTCCAGGCCTTGTCCCCAGTCCCTCTCCAGCTCTCCTGGAGCCCCTTTAGGCTCTGGAAGGGGCTCTCAGGTCTCCCTGGATCCTTCCCTTCTCCAGGGGAACATTCCCAGCTCTCCCAGCCTGGCTCCAGGACAGAGGGGCTCCAGCCTGGAGCATCTCCAGGTCCTCCCTGGACTCACATCAATAGACCCACATCCTTCTTACATTGCTCTGTTTGTGCTTTCTCCAACTTTTAGTATTTTAATATTTTTATTCCTAGGACAGTCCAGCACCCCTAACTTTGGGAGCCTCCTTATCCAACAGGCTCTGGGGTTACTCCCTCCAGCATGGAAATTCCACACTGGGGAAGGAAATGGGGTAAAGCCCAACCTTCCCTTGTCCAACTGTGCAAATGCCACAAGGAACACTGGCCTTGCTGGAAACCAAACCCTGCCCCAGGGATGAGTTTAACAGAGCCCCCACTGGGGATGTTCTCAGTTTGGGGGGTGGGATGGTGCACGCTGAGTGTTTGTGCCCCAGGTAATTCCCAATCCCATTCCCTGGGCTCTGTGGGACTCCAGAACAATAACCAAAGAGAGCAGCCCCGCTTGTGACTGAAGGGAATTCTTGGCACTGGGAGCACTCTGCTGTATTTACTGATTTTCCAGTGTAAACACATATGTTGCAAGACAGATGGACCTTTCCCCCCAGCCCTGAGCAATGGGTGTCTCATCAGGGAAGGGATTAGGGGGATCCTCAAATCTTTAAACAAGGTTTCCCGGCCCTGCCCCGCACGAAGGCCGGGATTAGGGGACACAAAGGGCTGTGCTCCCCAGCCAGCCCACACTAAACAGATCAGTCAGCAGTGTTTTAATTACATTACAGAAAAGGGGTTAACAGTAGATTTGACTATCAACTGCAGCCAGGTGGCTTTGCAAGGCAAAATTTGGGCTTTGCAGCCCCCGGAGTGCAGCTCTTGGATTCTCCACGTTCCCAGAAGCAGCAGGGCTGGGATGGTAAAGAGAACAGCTCCCAGCTCAAAGTGTTCTTGCAAAACAGCCACCATGGCCAGTTGTTTTTGACACATTTTCGAGGAAAACAGAGTGGATTTTATAAAAACCCATGGGCTTGGGGGTGAAAGCAAATCCACACCAAGGCACGTGGGAATTTGTCAGAGAATAAACTTCTTACCCTCAGTCTTTGCTTGGTGGAAGGTCTATGATACTATCTGAGGAATGAAAGTCCACATTGTAATAATCATCTTTCTTTTTGAAGTGGGGAAAACTCTGATGGGGCAGAACAAACCTGGTCTATAAAGAAGAAAATCTTATCTGGATTTTTTCTTTCAAGGACTCACAGGAGCCACCATAATTTGTATTTCTTCTTAAAACTCTCCAACCAGCAGGAAGGGGTTTCTCAATGTTGAGTTAAGGAAGGCTCCGCACAGACCTCACCATCAGCATCCCTGCTGTGGGATATTGGAACAGCATTCCCAAGCTCCTGTTTTCATCACTGGCTCCCAGAGGGAATGACATCCAGAATTTTTTACTGCTGTTTTTTGTCTTATTTTAAAGGCTTTTTTTGCTATGAGCAGACTCTATAGTTGGTTTTAGAGACCAAATTTAAAATTGCATATGGTGGAATCACAAACCTCTGTTTTTATGAGAAATTTGCCTCAAGGAGACTAAAACCTTGCAAAGGGAACAACCCACATACAGCAAAGTAAAGATGATGGGCACAAGAATTTCATCTCATATTTGAGAAGTTCTTAATGAATTTCCTCCTGCAAGACTGGCTAAGGAAGGGGATAGGGATGGGTTTGAGAGGAAGGGAAAGAGGAGTCAAAGAGGGGGAGAGAAGCAGGAAGGGCAACACGAGGGATCTCTTTTCACACCCAGTAAAAGCTGCCAAGAGGAAGAAATGAGTTGTTCCCTGAAGGCAAACAGTGCCCAGCTGAGGTTCTGGGCTCAGGGGGAGGCTCTTCCTTGCACAGCCACCCTGGGACCTTGCAGGTTATCCAAGGACCATCATTCCAGGTGTTGTGCAGAGCTGCTCCTGGGGTTGTCACCTGTCCCTTCCCTCCCTCCCTCCCTGCTTTGGGCCCTCAGGAGCCTTGTGAACACTCCTTTTCCTCAAGTCACAACACCCTTTGCCAGCAGAGCCCTGGTGGAATCAAATCTCATTTTTCAGAGTTGCAAAACAACCAGTGTGCTGGCAAAGGTGGGTGATAAGGACTGACTGGGGTTCTCATATGTTATGGATAAGCACACACCCTAATGCTACTTAAAAGATTTAACGTCTGATATTCTCCTAATGGGATTAAGGGCACAGAGAATTGAAAACAAGGGATGTTTACAATTACTGGCACCTGAAGAGCAGTGATGTCACATGGAAAAATAAACTTTCCACCAGAGGTGCATCTCCTGGGCAGCGTGAATGGATCCAGCTCTCAGTTGTGTCTTTGTGGTTTGTGTCTGTTGGATAAAATTGTGCCACTTGTTTCTGTTTACTCAGTTGTGTTCTACAAATTCCAGTCTCTAGAAATGTCTCTGAACCTCCCAGGTGAGTCCTGACACACCTGAAGCCAAAACACCCCAGTGGGACACACAGGGTGACCTTCCCAAAGTCCTACATCTGGATTTCACACCCTTGACATCCCAGCTGTTTTAGGGATCTCTGTCAGTTCAGCACAGAGATTTGCTTATGTTTATGGCCGTGGAAAGCTCAGACCTCAAATTATTGAGTTTAAACAAAAAAAAATCACCAACAACCCCCTTATTTATTTCAGGAGCTTTGATCCGTGCTGTGCTTATTCTGGAAAACCTCTTATCAGCTTCGAGGAGGTAAAATACTATGATAAGATATGCAGATCTCATTAAGCTAATTTTTATCTAATGCTATCTATGCTTTTAAAAGAGAATGTAGTAAAATACTGTGGGCAAGGAATCTCCTTTACTTTCTTGTAGGGTTTTTTTAAGTTGAGGATCTCTCAGGTCATATTTGGAGGCTTCTCCAGGGGTCTGTTTGCACAGCAAACACCAGTGTTTTACTCTGCAGAGCTTCAGTTGGACTGCCAAAGTAAAACTTACTTTTAAACCTCATTTTGAATAAAAATACTGAACTAGAGATAGCATTTGGCAAGCATGAAAAACCAAAAAAAGCACACAAGAAGATGACACCTTTGCCAAAGGGACAAACCAGAATGGGGTGTCCCGAAAATACAAACTGCTCTCAAGGGCAGTTTTCAAACTGCTCCCAAACCAGACAGTCTCTCAACTTTCTAATACACATTTCAGCTGCTCTATTTAAATATCTGCTTCAGTGATTATATGGAAATGAAACAGCTCCAACCTTTCAATTACTCACACTAAGCTTGTACCTGCTATTGATGTGTCATTGCACTGATCCATGGCACAATTTCCTCAAATAAAAATCATGGAATGGTTTGGGTTGGAAGGACCTCAAAGCCCATCCCATCCCATCCCCCCCCTGCCATGGGCAGGGACACCTCCCACCAGCCCAGGTGGCTCCAACCTGGCCTTAGACACTCCCAGGGATCCAGGGGCAGCCACAGCTTCTCTGGGAAATCTATTCCAGTCCCTGCCCCCCCTCCCAGCCACCAATTCCTGCCCAATATCCCATCTGGCACTGGGAAGCCATTCCCTGTGTCCTGTCCCTCCAGGCCTTGTCCCCAGTCCCTCTCCAGCTCTCCTGGAGCCCCTCAGGGCACTGCAAGGGGCTCTCAGCTCTCCCTCCAGGTGAGCCCCCCCAGCTCTCCCAGCCTGAATCCAGAGCAGAGGGGCTCCAGCCCTGCAGCATCTCCATGGCCTCACATCTCTAGATCCACATGCTTGTCCTGGCCACAAAAACATCCCTCCAAAAGGCACAGAGCTCTCAAATGCAGCCAGAAAAGGGAAGATACTCTTGAAGGTCCCGAGCTGCCCTCCTGCCACTCACCCTTTCCCCCACCCAGTGCAGGCAGGACCTCTAACTGTGTTAATGTTTTCTTGCCAGAATCATTATAATGAACAACCTTTATAAATAATACATTTCCTCTGTCTCCTTTTGTTCGGTGGGGACAATTCCTTCTCATAAAACATCCCGTATGACAGAGGAGAATCATGATTTTAAAAGATTTAGAAATGTTTAAGCGTCAGATAGAGTTCATTCATATAATAATGTATTTTTTTGTATTTAATTTAAATACTGAGCACAACTGCAGTTGCATTATAAAATACCCATGCTGTACGTGATAAAAAATTACTGGTCTCAGCTCTGTTATATTCCTTCTGTCAACAAGCAGACACATTTTGCCTCTTCTATACAGCCATTTCATGAAATGTCATTATTCTCCAGTCACAGCCCACCACTTCATTCCCATTGTCAGCCTCCAACATTTATCTCCAGAATGTTCTCTCACTTTGGTGGTACAGAGGATTTGGAGGGGGGAAGGTGAAATACAGGCCTTTTTTTGCACTTTGTGTTTTGTATCTCACAGGCCTCATTTAAACAATGTGTGTAATCCTAAAAACACAAAACACGCAAAGGCACAAACAGTCCCACTGGCCTGAAAGGTTTAAAATTATGTAAGGACATATTTATTTAAGTTTATGAATCATTATTTCTGCCCCAGTTCCTTGAAAAGACACTGTGCGTGTTTACAACTTGTTCCAAACGTACTGATGTATATTCAGGACTTTTTTTTCCCTCAATACAAAAAGCCAGGACTGCCTCAGAATTCCAGCAGCAGGGACTGAGCTGCATTTATGGGGAATAAACACCCAGGCACACGGGGCTGTGGGCCTTGCAAGGAGGACCAGGCAGCACTGTCGTCATCACAGACAAGGACAGGGACCAGAAACTGAGAGCAGCAGCATTTACAACTCCAAATACCAGCAGGCAAAATATGACAAATGCAGATTTCTACTCAGGAGGGCAAAGTGTGAGCTGTTCTAAATGAATGGGGAGTGTTGAAGTTACACAACACCAAGAGTCTGCTTTCACCCATTCAGATAGATCTTACCCATACCTGTGTCCCAGCGTGGTGTTGGACAGAGATAAAGAACACAAAAGCACACCTAAGAGCAAAATAATAATAAAAATTGAAGATGGAAGTGGTTCCCAGAGAAGCTGTGGCTGCCCCTGGATCCCTGGCAGTGTCCCAGGCCAGGTTGGAGCCACCTGGGCTGGTGGGAGGTGTCCCTGCCCATGGCAGGGGTGGCACTGGGTGGGCTTTGAGGTCCCTCCCAACCCAAACCATTCCAGGATTCTGTGACTCCCTGAACTGCAGTAAATACAGATGTTCCCACACTGGCTTCACTCCACTCACTCAGGTTAACAACTGCAAACCAGGCTTCAACAAAGCCACTTAATGATATATTTAGTAACTGGTAACAAATGAAAATAATCTCTAAATAAAGTCCTGTGTACATTCCCAGAGCCATCTGCTCCATATAAAGAGCTGGTGTGTTTGAAGCAGTTTCCCAGAGCGAGCTCATCTGCCTTGTTGTCTGCAGAGTTAAAGAGCTGGATGACTAAAATCGAAATCTATAAATAAAGATTTTGTATAGTTTTTAAATTTATACTCCGGAGCTTTTCATGTAACGCAGCTTTTCTGTGTTCTGCAGCTTCCTACATTCTGCTTCCACATCACATCTGAGTTCTGTTTGTGCAGCTTCCCCAGAACCTGAACCCCCTTCTGAGAGAAATCAGAAGGGCACAATCACAGAATTGTAAAGTCGTGGAATCCCAGAATAGTTTGGATTGAAGGGACATGAAAGATGATCCCATTCCCCCCCCTGCCACAGGCAGGGACACCTCCCACCAGCTCAGGGTGCTCCAACCTGGCCTTGGACACTCCCAGGGATCCAGGGGCAGCCACAGCTTCTCTGGGAATTCCATCCCGGTCCCTGCCCACCCTCCCAGCCACCAATTCCTTCCCAATATCCCACCCAGCCCTGCCCTCTGACACTGGGAAGCCATTCCCTGTGTCCTGTCCCTCCAGGCCTTGTCCCCAGTCCCTCTCCAGCTCTCCTGGAGCCCCTTTAGGCTCTGGAAGGGGCTCTCAGCTCTCCCTGGATCCTTCCCTTCTCCAGGCTGGATCATTGTACTCATCATTATTGTTCTGTTGGGATCCCAGTGCAGCTGCTGGATAACTTTTTTGGTGAAGTTTTGGATGCTGAGAGACAAGAGGAGCACCCACCTCTCCTGGCACCATCTCCAACCCCCAGTGCTTGCACTGACAAGTCTCCCCAAGGGACACACCAACAGGATCCTTCCCCCAAACCAGCCTGTGTGGATTGGAGGGAGCTGATAACCTCGTCCTCAGCACTGGGAATGATTCCAGTAAAGAGCTGGAGTTAAAATGGGAAAATCACATGGAGAACATACTTGTTTTCAAAAGCACAAGTGTGAGTCCTTCCCAAATGGATGTGTGTGTTGGCAGGCTCATGGGGAGCTGGGTTTG
The DNA here is from genome assembly GCA_013396655.1 of Campylorhamphus procurvoides. Taxonomy (NCBI): domain Eukaryota; kingdom Metazoa; phylum Chordata; class Aves; order Passeriformes; family Dendrocolaptidae; genus Campylorhamphus; species Campylorhamphus procurvoides. Next base: position 167,897 of record WBMV01003638.1, on the reverse strand, counting down.
GTGCTCCTCAGTGTGGAAGGATACGAGCTCAGCTGGCAGTGAATAAATAACCAAAGGGAAGCTGGGAGTGCTCCACTTTCCCTGGCTAAACAGATTAGCAGGCCAATCCTGCCCTCCATGGCTGGACAGGGCAGGGTTTGCTCCATGGAATCCACTGGAGATGGGAGCCCAGCCCTGCTCCTGGTGGGCTTTGTGCTGCCCACCCTGATGGCCACAGCAGCAGGAGCTGCTCTATCTACATCCCTCTGTGCTCTGAGCACGGGGATCCTGCAGGAAACCCCTCTGGAATGCCAGAATAGCATGGGAATTGCTGCTTTTGCAACACCCAGGAGGAACAACATCCCAAAACAGGATAAGGAGCAGGTGAAGGAGGCAGTGAGTTCCCAGAAGGAGCTCCAGGACAGCACAGCTTCCAACTGCCTTGGAGAAATAACCATGGTGGGGAATGGACCCTCCTTGCACCTCCTGTGCATGGATCCATCAGCAAAGGAGAAATATCCCAAGGACCAAGTGGTTCTCAGTTCCCAAGAGGCTCCTGCATTCCCACAATCCCAGTTATCCCTGCCTGGCTGTGCAGCAGGCACTGGGTGTTAAAATTCTCAGTCTAATATATAAATTAGGGGCTTTTCCACAAGTCTAATTGGGTTTTCTTCAAGCTGGAGTCAGAGGTGATTGCAAAAAACCTGATCAAGGTTATTAATAGTGTATTGATACTGTTAATTGTAGAGAATCCACGTGTGGGATCAGCACGGAAAGACAGAGTTGCATCATCCTCCACAAAACTGGAGTGCTTGCAGTTTTATCTAGTTATTTATTTATTCCTCCTCTGAAGAACAGGTATTTTTGGGAACACCTGGAGAGTTAATATGTTCTAAAATAAAGGAGTTTTCCTCTCAGACTCAACCTACTTCCATAATAACTCTAAGAGCTTGTCTCCTGACTCCTTGTTAGATCAAAGGGTAAGGACAGGATTCAAACACGGGGTTTTGTTTAGTTTTTTTCAAGAGCTCCATCAAAATTGCTAAAGAAGTGACACCCAGTAACAAACAACCAAATGCCAAAGAAATAGCACAAATAACATCCTTTCTCTCCCCAAGTTCTGAAATGAATCCATAATTAAAGAAGGTGGTGTTTTGATTTTTACTTTATATTTACAATGTGTTTCCATTCTACCTTTGGCTGCAGTGGAAGCTCGTGTAGAGGGGGTTTATTTTTAATGGTGTGCAAACTTCATTCCCACCTCCACAGTGGTGTTTTGTGAATGATAAAGCACCAATATATCACTTTATTATATTATTATGTTCCTGTGACACGCTCTGAACACAACCTGCCCATACAGAATAATTGGGATACAATATTTGCTTGTAAGCAAGGCAAGTCCCAAGAATGCAAACAGAAGCTTTTTAGTTCTAAACACTGTTTAGAAAGGTCTTGTGTGAAAGCCCCAACATGGCCAGGAGTGATGCCAGTGCTTGGAAGGAGGGAAATTATACTTTCTTTGCATCTGATTGATAATGTTTTATCTCTTTACATAAAGCATGAGACCAAAAATGCAACACTCTCAAGGAAGCTGCTCTTGAATTCCACAGCAGCATCATTTTTCTCATCAAGGTACCGTTGTTTTACTGACTAAAAATCATCATTTACTAGAAATCACCTCTCTCAACCAGTGTGAATCTGAAAAAAAGCCCAGTCTCAGCTGGGAGATGTTTGGGAAACCAGCAAAATTGAGGAAATGCTGGCACAGCCTCCCCAGCAGGTCCTGCCCCATCCCTGCTTGGTGGGACCTTTCCAGGACCCAGCAACAGAAAAGCAGCAGCTGGAAATGGTGTGGAGGGAATTGCACGAGGGAATTGTCCAAAATGAAGAAGTTTCAAGTTTATATCCCACAGGAAAAAAAAGGGTGAAAAGTTGTCACCAATTACTTCCCTAAAAATCAGCCTCTGGTGTTTTGAAGACTTTCCCATGGCTGAGTCTGAAATGCTGCCCTTCCCTGGCAGGGAAACTCTGCTAGAGGAATAGCAAATGTTTTTCCTGCTGAAATGGGAATCCACAAATGCCAGCTATAAACTTGACCTTGAACAAACTTCTGTCTGTTTCCTAAAAGAAAATACAACTAAAATCTTAACCTGGCCCAGTAAAAGTGTCCAACAGATGAATCAGATCTGATTTTAACACAATCCCATATCCAGCATCAAGGCAATATCCAAATATAAAAATACTTCATTTTCCACTGCAAACCAGATATCACAAACAATTCCACCACAGCCTTCAGAAACAAATGTCAAAAGCATGACTGAGCCTTTTCAATCAGGAAATGTTGGTGTTAGGGGTGACAATTTGTTACTTTCCACCATCAAAACGGGGAAATCCATCTGGGCTTAGCCAAGAAAAGAAAATATTCCAGGTGTTGACGGGATGCTCATGAGAAACTACCTGAAATCAACTTAAATAACTGGGTTTAATTTGGGGGTTTATTATTATTATTATCAATATCTTGATTCTTCAGTCCTTGCAGCAAAATGCTTTGTATGTTCAGCCCTGGCTGCTCCAGAAATAAGTTCAGGCTAAACTGACGCTCTCCTTGGGCTCTGAGCAAGCCTGGATTTCTTTGCTTCTAAAATACATGGAGATTCCTCAGCTATGCTAAATATGTTGAGATTAAAGCCACATGCATGTCCTGAGAGCCACTCTGATATTTTTAACTTCAGCCACAAAAAGGAGGCACTTTTAGGGCGTGATTCTCATTAACAGGATATACAGTGAACTCTCAAATGTCACTGACAGCTCGTGCTGGTTTTAGTTTGGCTCCCCAGGGAAGCCACCAGGCTGAAATAATAATAAAATAGAGAGATATTCAACCCTACTAAACTAACAGAACCAAAAGTTGCTGAAAGAAAGAAAAATATATGAATGCTCAGTGAGACACACGGGTCAGGTTTTGTTTTTGGGAGACCAAGAGGGGTTTTCACACAGAAAAGTTTCCTTTGGACACACAGACTGAAAATACCAAAACACTTCTCATTCTGGATCCAAAACCAGTAACAGCGACTTGGGGGGTGATGTTGGAAAGGTTTGGAAGTGTTTATTGCCCCAAATCTGGTGACTAACACTAATTCCATAAGTTTCAAGCAGTTTGAATGAGCCGAATTCCCCTTTTTAACATTTCAATACAAAACCCCCACACACGTTTGTCTCTTGTTAATGAGTTTATAGGATTTTAGAGCCTTTGAGCCTCCTCCTTAGTTGGGTGGCAAAACTTCAGGAGAGTTCAGTGAAAGCGAATCAATGCACTGGCAGGGAATCTCATCCTCCTTCTAAGGACACACTTTTCCATGATTATCGGAAGGAGCAGAGAAACGAGGCTTAGAAAAGTCATGCCCCTCGTTGTCAATTAGGGCTTCATTTACAACTCTTCACAAATAGCTTCCCAAGTGCCAGGAAATTTGGGACTTTTCCTTTCCCACTTCCCAGTCCCCACAAATGTTGCCTCACCAGGTTTGTGTTCCAAGGGAAAGGCTCGAAGCGCCGGTGTTTGATCACACAAAGAAACCTGCCGTGCTGCAGGTTCCCAAATTTTTTATTTAATGCCTTAACTGTTTGGTAATTGCTCCTATTCAGTCTCCCAGCAGCCTGAATGATTTGAGCTTTTAATGTGCCTCCTCTCATTCTGAGGCACATCAATCCGGGAGCACATCGCAGCACCTTGAAATACTAATGCTTGTCACACACTTTAATCTCCTCTAAAAGGTCTTGTTCGTTGTGTGTTTAAATCTCTTAATAGCTTTTCCCTCTCCTTCAGGTTTTTACTTTTGTGGCAACTGATTCTAGTTAGGCTGAAGTTTGTTTAATTTCCATTTCAGTGAAGAGCAGGAGCAATAATTTAAAAGCCTGAATTATCACTGTATTAGTAAAAAGGGAAAATTGCTTTTTCTAAAAAAAATACTTTTTTTTCCCCCCCAAGCATGAAACTCTCATAAATGTATCTGCAGGAATAAAATAAACCCCTCAGAATGTAAGAAGACACATCCTGAGTGAGGATCACCCAGCCCTGCACAGCTGGATATCACAGCACCACATCTGGGGATGACTGACACTGTCCTGCTCAACACCTCTTACAATAATGAGATTATTCTTTTATCCCAGACTCATTCTTATTCTATTTTCTAACTAGAAATGAGTGCTTGGTGGTGTTTTATCTCCTTGCACCCTCCCACACCAATTCTGCCCCTTTCCTCCCAATATTCCAGCAAAAACGTAATGAGTAGGAATTGCCCCAGGGAGCGAAGCTGTAGGACTGTCCCAGCCCCCCTGGGAAGTGCCACACCCCTTGGGACAGCACTTGAAGGTTGATTTGGAGGATGAAGTTACTTGTCTCCTTATTCAGCCCCCAGTTTCAGCCTCAGCCATGATTTCTCAGCCTTAACTATCTCCAGGTCATACACAAAAACTGTGCTATTCAGTATTAGGGCCCTGCTCTGTGATTAATAAATAACCCCAGAAATTCAAAAGAAGAACATTTTATCCCTTATGTGGAAATCTTAAGCAATATTTGATGTTCAGGGCTTTTTTTCACTCATTTTCATCCGACATGCTTACTAATAATTGTCCCCCATCCTGAAGACAGCTCTATTTCAGGATCCTGTGTTTTTTAATGAATTTGGATGACTTGCAGTGCTCTGACATTGCAGTTCCTGCTTGAACAGCAGTTTAGCAGTGCCAGTACCAGCCATGGGGCAGGGTTAAAATATTGTCTTGGTTGAGTCTGTCAAAACACTCCTCAAAAGCAGCGTCTCTGCTCGAGTACAATATTTCTGTGGAATCTGTTCAGCTCCCAAGCACAGAGCTGGAAAATGCAGTCCAATCCTTCCTGGCTGTCAATCAGCTGGGGAATGAATGGAGCCAGGAGCAGACAGGCATTCCCACCCTGCTATCCACTAAACACTGCCTGGTTTGCCCTCAGTGGGCAGGGCAGGGCTGTCCCTGGGATCTCCTACAGTTCCTCCTCTCTTCTTTCACAGCTCTGAGGCAAAGGAGGTTCTAATCAATACCTGGGCTGTTGGTGAAATGTCACTCGGGCACTCTGGGAGTCTCACTCTGTTCATCAAGGATGATACTTCATTTCTCTGTCAAGGTGTTTACTCAAAAAAAGGGTCATTCAGGCAAAGTGTTGACAGAGCTCAGGATTTGCTCCCATTTTGTCATCATTTCCAGGCAGTTTTTCCATTAGAACAGAGGGGTTTTTTTCAAAGAATTACAGACTGGTTTGGGTGGGAAGGGACCTTAAAGCCCATCCAGTGCCACCCCCTGCCATGGGCAGGGACACCTTCCACCAGCCCAGGTTGCTCCAGCCTGGCCTTGGACACTCCCAGGGATCCAGGGGCAGCCACAGCTTCTCTGCCCACCCTGTGCCAGTCCCTGCCCACCCTCCCAGCCACCAATTCCTTCCCAATATCCCATCTAAACTCCCCTCTCAGTTTAAAATCACTCCCCCTTGTCCCATCACAATCTGCCCATGTACAAAGTTCCTCTCCCACCTCTTCCTAAGCCCCCTCTAAGCCCTAAAACAAGGTGTCCCCTGACCCTTGTCTTTGCCCTCTACACGAGTTCTGTGATGAAGGCAGAGCTCCCCAAACCACCAAGGGCAGCTCCTCAGCCACCTCCATGACTGGCCCAAGTTCAGGTAACACCTGAACATCCACATTCCTTCTCCAAACACCAAGATATTCCCTTCTGGGGCAAACCCTCCATTTTCTCTCCATATGGACCATATTTTATGGGTGGGGTGGAAGTTCAGCACACCCCAAATGTGCATCCCTGCAGCCTGAAAAGCCTGGTGTTGTTCTTTTCCCTACAGAGGGGAGCAGGGACATTCCAGGTCTTGGGAAGGAGGTGTCACTGCCCACCCCTGGTGTGTGAGACCTGAGCAGAGCAGGTAAATTAAAATGTTGAAGGAGAAAGTCACAAGAACATATCTGGTCAAGAGAACCATGGATGTGATTCCATATATTGTTTAACAATTAATGGGAAATATTGTACCCACAATGAACAGGTCTGGGCAGAAAAAGAACAATCTCAAACACTTTTTTTCAATTGCCAACTTGATTTTGAATTGATTTTTATGAAGATTGCAATGATGAATTGTCAATGAAAATATTGTATTCATTTTCCCAGCTCCTCAATGCCTTTCTTTAAATCCCTGGTTATTAACAGCTGCCATAACTATAATTGGGTCACCACAGCTTTAATCCCCACTTTCACACTTGAATCTAAACAAAGTGAAAATCAGAAATGAAGCAGCAAAACACACCTTAAATTTCTGAGGCAGCAGCACTGCTCCAACACTGCAGAGGTAATTATTACCCTTAATAACACCAGGTATGATTGAGGCTTTTAACAAAAGCACTGCTGCACTGGAACCATCAGAATCTGAGTGCTGTGGAAAAGTGTCAGCCAAGGAATAAATGTGCTTCCTCAATGACAGGTATGTGATGGGATGTGCCCAGAGAGGGCTGGGAAAGGTTAAATTCCTTTACTGTTGGCAGGAGCAAGTTGCACAACAGCCCTTGGCCAAGGCTGAGAGGAAAACCTTCTAACCATGACCCTGAACACAACAGGTTTGGCAGAAGAGGGTTTAGGTCAGGATGTGTTTGTGGGCAGGAAGGAGTTTCCTAAATATTGAGCACCATTGTTTCCAAGCAGTTCTGTTTGAACAAGGGCTCTTTCCACATCCAGAGCTGTTGGGGGCTGCAATCACCAATCAAAGCATCAACACTGAGTTTTGTTACTGAAATGAGTCAAATGAGACCCAGCTCATTGGGCAAGGGAAGCCCATTTGTCAGCCCCTGTCAGTGCTAACATTTCCTGTGGAATAACTGCTGAAACCACGTGCAGATTTATTCCAGCACTGGGAAAGGCACTGCTGGCACTTGGTGTGAAGAAATCAGGGATGTCAGTACAGGCCCTGAGAGTTTTCTTCTGTGTTTGAGACAGGGAGCAAACCAAAATCACACGGTGCCTCCTGAGCCACCTCCTGAAGCTCAGGGTCCAAAGAGGATTGCAAAAATGACTCCAAATGATGCCATTCACATAAGCACAGTGTGTCTGTAAGGATGTGACCAAAAATCAGCAGCACTGCTGTGCTCAGGGAACAGTCCCAAAGAGAAAACACACCTGCATTACACCTGTAATCTACACACATGCTGTGTAATTACTTTATATTTCAAATTCCTAATGCAAATACCAAGCCAGTGTTTATGGCCCTGCTAATGACTTTACCACATACTCTTTGAATCTCTTTAAAAACCTAGAAGAGAAAGTCTGAACAGAAGCATTAGTTTGACTGAGATGACTTTACTTGAATTCTTAAAGACATATTGGTGACTAATAAAGACCCTGGCAATTAACCTTGCAAAGGAATTCTCTTGCAAATGATGCCCCTCAGGAAAAGGCTGTGCCAAGAACAACCCTGGGAGTGCCCAGGGGAACAATCAGCTGCAAGGGCTGGAGCTGGACAAGCTGCCCCTTCGTTGTGAGGGTGTCCAGAGCTGCAGAACATCAGGGAGAACATAAGGGATTTATGGAGGCTGGAGGGATATTATGCTGTGCTATTATCTATTACACTCCAGTGCTTTCCACTTTGCTGTAATATTCCTGACCAGTGCACTGGAATGAAGATGGGGCCCTGGTTCCCACCCGTCCTTGCCTTCCTTACATTGATATATTTTCCATAATTATTCCTAAATATTGCAACAGGTACTATGGAAAATACCTTTCTATTTCTCTCTGTAACATAATGAAACACTGGGAGGCTTTTCTGAAATTATAAAGGAAGTCTGTGACTAACTGGAAAGGGAATAGGCATTTCCTGAATCTGTCAAGCACCAACAACAGCCAGAATTTGTCCAAATTCACCTTTTCTGTCTTAAAAAGTAATAAGAAAAAGAGGAAACAGTTTGACACCCAAGCAGCAGGATCACAGACTCCTGGAATGGTTTGGGTGAGAAGGGACCTTAAAGATCAGTAAAGGGACACCTTCCCCTGGTCCAGGTTGCTCCAAGTCCTGTCTGGAACACTTCCAGGGATGGGGAAAATATCAGAAATATCATGTGGATCAATATCAGGAAGCAATGACTCATGAGAAAAAGGGATGACAAGACTGTGAGGACAGAAGAAAGTTCCAGAGCCTGCAGAAACAGTGGCAAGGTGGTACAAGGAGAGGAAGAGAAGGAGCAAGAGCCTCAGTGAGGTGCTAATGAAGGGCAGAATTCCTCTGGGACCATCATGCTGTGCTGGGAGAGCAATCCTGCCAGAGCTGGTGGAGTTCACCTTCCCTGTGCCCACCCACTCCCAGACACACAGGATGTGTTGTGCACACACCAGGGGTGACAGGTCACAGGTAGGTTGTTCACCAGTGGAACGGGGTAAAACTCCATTAAACAAGACATAATTTTCATATTAAACCCCACAAAGCCCAGTAATTGCTGGGCCTGACAGCCTGAACAAGTGGTCAGCACAATTCTCCTGTTCTCACCCTTTCAGAGCCCTCAGGCTCCACCTCAGTGTGTGATTACAAAAACTGCTCTCAGAAGGTTTCTGTCGAGGGTTTTAGGTTTTTTTCCAGCAGGAAAACACCAGCAATCACCAGGCTTTTACACAAAGAATTCAGCTCAAGTCAAGATGGATTTCAACTTTGACACAAAAAGCAGGGAAACAGATTAGCTGGCAGCTTTTTAAGCAGTTGGCAGGGAATAACTATAAATTCACTTCTCCCACTGGCTTGTAAAGAAATTTGCTTTCCTGATTACTGGAAAGAGACTCACAGGGGAGGTTGGTGCAATCAGAACATTCTGTGGCGCAGCAGTGCAGGAGTTCAGAGTTCCAGAAGTATTTGCACTCAGATTCCAGCCCTGTGAACACCACCTCATTTTCTAATTATCCCTTTGAAACCGAGGAGCGAGTCGTTTCCAGAGAAATAAAGTGAATTCCCCTGAATTTACCGGGTCTCACCTTCCTCCTTCTCCCTGAAATATTTCCCCCCAGGGACACAGCTCAGCCACACACGTGTGATGTGCTGCGAGACACAATGGAAAAGGGTTTCATTGGAAGGTGTGTGGCTGCAGCAGGGATGGCTCAAGGGAATAAACATGGCCAGGGAGACACTCCAAAGCCCTAATCCTGCCGGGGCCGAGGCCAGGAGGGAACGCCAGGTCAGTGCATTAAGCCCTGAGTGCCAGTAATAGCTGCTCGTGCTCCGAGATGTCACTTTGCATTTGTCTGGAGAGGCCCAGAGAGGAGTCAAAGACGCCCTGATGGAGGGCACGGGCAGAGGGGGCCCTTTTTAATCAGTAAATTGGTTTACAGAGGCAAACTTTCTGTTCAATTGGCTTTCAGCATTAGAGCAACAGACAAGAAATGGAATTTTACCCCTGAGTTAGGCTGTTTACAAAGGACTGTCTGGTTGGGGGGGTTTTTGGGGATTCAGGTGGTCCATGTTCTGGGCTTCCTCTCACATATAAAGTGACAAGGGAACACTCCAACTCCAGTTCAACAGGGCAGGTGAGAGCCAGGCTACCCCAAACTGTCCCAGCCACACGTCCAGACCAGGCAGCACAGAGTCCCTCCTCTGATTTTCCAAAGACAAAGAGAGTCTTTTCCCTTATTCCTCTTTTCCCTATGAAAATTCAATATGATTCTATGATTTAAATCTCTCTGGACTCCTTTAAACCTCACTCTTGGGAATGGGCCTGTCAGGGCTGAGGGTTGGACTCCACAGTCCTTGTGGGTCCCTTCCAGCTCAGGATATCCTGTGATTCTGTGAGCATTATCAGAAGGCTTCACAATATATCTTAATAAAGTAAATTTTTTGTCTGTTTGGGTTTGGTTTTTTATTTTAATCATCCCTATTGTGCAACATGGCGAAATGTCAGAATTCCCAGCATATCTTTCGAAGTTTTCTTCATGGGAATGTACATAAGAGGTGAAAGAATGGAAAGAACTGCTGGATCTCTGGTCACTGTACACTCTGAAGGCCTCAGGATGGACATTTTGACTATAACCAGATGGCTGCAGGCTGCCAAACTATTCACATCTTCTGCGTGAATAATAGTCTAGTGCCTCTTGTTTTCCTCAGCCCATCACACAGCCTGTCCCCCCTAATTCTGTCCAGTCTCAAACCAGCCTTTCCTAACAAACCTCATAGCCCATTCCCAGCTCCCCACCTTGTTTCAAGCTTTTCATCCCCGCTCTTGGTTCCAAACCTTGGAATGACCACAGCTTTAGAGCTGGGGAAGTGCTGGTTTGAGGCATCCTCTCAGCCTGCCTGGATGGACACGGCACAGCCATGGGAGGTCTCGGAGAAGATCTGGACAGCTTTGAACCACAGAATCTTTCATAACCCAGACCACGGTTACAACAGATATATTTAATAAATCAACTGACATGTGGACTTCATAAATAATGCTGGAAATATGCAAGGCCTGTGGTGGCCCATGTGCACGGACAGACCTACAGGGAGGGCAATGCCTCGATGTCCCAGTGCCCCATCAGGTTCCACTGCCCCCAAATTCCTGCTTTCCACGTCCTCCACCATCCATGAACCCCTTCCAGGCAGCCCCAACTCCTCTCCACTGCCTCTTCCACACCTCCCAAGGCTCCTGGAGCACTTTCAGGTCACATCTTCAGCTCTCAGACCCCTCTCCCACTTTTCCATATCCTTCAAGTTCTTCCCATGTTTCCAGAACCTGCACTGGCCAGAACTTGCCTATGAATTGGGCCACTTTTGGGGTAAAATCTTATTAATAAAGGCAAGTGTTTGCAAGGTCACATCACCTCAATGAGTGACATCCTGGCTGGTAGAACTGATATTGGAGAAGCCAAATTCTGCATGAGAGCTTTGATTATCCAACACCACTTCCATTGCAGAACCCAGGAAAAGTCCCAGCCTTCCCTGGGAGCTGTAAATTATCCCACTCCAAGAGTTAGCTGAGAGGGACTGAATCACATTTCTGATTGCCCACAGAAAATGCTGGGGAGAAAAGGTGATTAGCATTCCAGTTCATAGAGCCCAAAGCTATTAATAATAAACCCATTAGTACTTTTAATTAAAACCCCGAAATTAGTCAGACAAAACCCACCCCACACAATGAAATAAATTTATAATATCGGCAATAATTAGCAATGCATCCTGTAGGATTAAAAATAATTAAAATAATTACATTTTGAAGTATTTTTAAATAGGTAAGAGATGGCTTCAAAGACATTAATAAAATTATATTCAGAACCTGTAGGCTACTGTCCTGGCAGGCTAGACTCTGAGTCGAGTCTAAAATAATGAATTTACAAGTAATTAAGAAGTAGCAGGCACTGGAGAATTCTTTTTAATGATCTTGCCTTCCTTCTTGAAGATAACAAAGATTTGGAGCCCCTTTTACAAACTGTGGTGACAGTCACACTCGGTGTGCTGCCCACTGTTCTCAGCATTAAAGTAACAACAGGTTTCTGAGAATTCCAAGATTCCAGGTGGATAAAGAGCTTACGCAAGGACAGAGCCCACAATTCCTATTTAGGCACCAAATATTTGTCTCGGAGCACTGAACAGCCTTGGAAACGTCCTCAATCCCATTTTTGCTTGGTATCAAGGAATCATGGAATGGTTTGAGTTGGAAGGGACCTCAAAGCCCATCCAGTGCCACCCCTTGCCATAGGTAGGAACACTTTCCACCAGCCCAGGGTGCTCCAACCTGGCCTTGGACACTCCCAGGGATCCAGGGGCAGCCACAGCTTCTCTGGCAAATCTATTCCAGTCCCTGCCCACCCTCCCAGCCACCAATTCCTTCCCAATATCCCACCCATCCCTGCCCTCTGGCACTGGGAAGCCATTCCCTGTGTCCTGTCCCTCCAGGCCTTGTCCCCAGTCCCTCTCCAGCTCTCCTGGAGCCCCTTTAGGCACCTCTGCACAGCCAACAATTCCTTCCAAACCAACGGCTGTGCCAAGAACTCATAATTCCCACACCATCCTATGGGTTTCCTGGATCTGCATCCAACACCAAGTTCATCTCTGCCCATCCTGATGAAGTCCACAGGTACACACACACAGGGACTGAAAACAGACACACAGTGCTAATGAACAGAATGCAAATCACAGTCATTAAAGGCAGGAATAATGCACTGTTACATCCAGGTTATTCCACAAAGATTGTCAATATTCTGGATTTTTACCCATTTTATTCTGTGTCCTGGAATAAAAACTAAGCAACGTGAAAATGAACATTAAGAGAAAAAAAAAGTCCCTCAGAAGACGTTGCAGCTTTAAGGAAGAATGATAAAAGTGTTGTAAAAAGGAATCAGAGAATCAAACTGACAGAGCAGGATGGATAAAAAAAACCCTCAGCTTAGAAAATCTGCAAAAAGTCCAGAGCAGAGAAAATGATCTGAAATGGTTCTGCACTAGAAAAATGAAATAAATAAAATCTATTCAGCAAGGTAATGGTGAATGGCAGCTCTAGGAGCGAGCAACTGAGCTTGGCAGGGAAAATAAAAGCTGAAGTGATGCACAATTGCATATGCTGAGACTCCAACTGAGGAGTTTCATTACCAGGAAGATTTAAATTAATGACAGGAGATTCGTGGAAGAAGAATAACAAATTTAAGGGAACAGGAACAAATGAAAAGTCATTAGAATTTTTAAAAAAATAATAAAAGCAACTCCGTTATGGACACCAGAGTTTAACACAGCTATGAAGAACTGGGGGAAATGAGCACTGCCTACACGTTTTTAAATGGTAGAAATATTAGTGCTGAAATTGCTGCATTTAACTCCAAGGAGTTTTGTCACTGGTTTTACGGGCCATGAGTTGACTTAGGAGTAGGAAGGGAGAAATCTAAGATACAATTAAAAACTAGCTTCGAGTTAGACTTGTTGAATTTGTTGACAGTGGGGTGTTTGGAACTGAGAAGGCTCCTAAAGGGAATTGTGGGAGTTCAGCACACGTGGGACTTCAAACAGGCTGGAAAACACATGGTGGGTAGAGCTCTGTCCTCCCAGCAGAGCTCTGTGCCTCAAAATTCACCAGTTCTGCTGCAAAGGTGCCACAGAGGGACCAAAAAGTTGGTGTTCACCAGCGCTGGTTCTAATAATAACCCCAGTCCTACATTAGGGACCAAGTGCTCGTGTCCATCCCTATTCCATATCCCTCTGGCTCTGCTCCTGTATCCTCCTGCCTGTCTGGGGGGGAGGTTGAGCTGGTGTTAGACAGCAACACATGGAAACTGCTCCTTAGTTCTGCAGGATCTCAGCCTCTTAGTGGGACCTGTCTACAACAAAGAATCCCAGAACCATTTGGGTTGGAAAAGCCCTCCAAGACCAGAGTCCAACCCATGCTCACGTTGTCCCCCAGCCCAGAGCACCAAGTGCCACATCCAGGTGCTCCTTGGACACCTCCTGGGGCACAGGCTGTGGGTGAATAGTCACCAAAGTGCTGTCACAGCTGGAATTTGGGTCCCGGGGGCAACACAAGGGACATGCTCAAGCCACGAGGCTCCACAAGAAGCCCATGGTATGGAGCTGCCCTGGCTCCAGCACTGGAGCTGACTCTGGTGGGATCCAGCCCTCCCCATGCCCTGCTCCTTGGAACAGATGTGCTCTAATTACCCTTTTCCAACAGAGAAACCAATTTAGAACCTGGGATATGTGTGGTGATGTTTGGTATCAGTGGCTCTCCCCCTAAAATGAGCAATCCCCAAGCAAGTGGTTGCCAAAGGTCCCCCTCCCACCCCAAGAGCACGTTTTGGTGTGAGCAGGAGGAAACCAAAGCATTGCAGAGGCAAACTGAGGAAATGTCCCCCAGCCCGAGAAGTCTCTGCAGTTCCCACAGCTCAGAGCCAGAGCTGGAACAATTGCAGTGCCAAACAGGGAGCTCAGAACTGCAGGGCTGTTGTTATTCCTACAGGTAGAGCTTGTCTGTGTCCTTCCTAACACACACCAGGTTCTGTTCCGTGCCCCTCCTGCCTCTGCCTCAAGTCTGGGCATTCCAGGGACCCGAGAAAAACAGGCAGCAATTGAGCTCAGTGTGGGATTTTTCTCCTTCAAGCAGAATTATATGTACTTACATCACCTCTGCACCTGAGGCAGGCTCATATTTACAATGATGGTGTCAAAGACACCCGGCCATCTGGGATTTTTATTGAAAGAAAATACCAAGCCATAAGAAGCAGCTAATACTAACTGAGCAGCTGTGCACTGTCTCCAGAGAGAATTATGGGACATGCATGGGATGCATGGCATTGCTTTGTAAGGATTTGATTAGATACAGTTTGGTAGGGAAAAAAAAGGTTATCCATCAAATAAACAGTCTGCTGCTGCAGTTCTTCTGGGGTACATTCTTGTGTTCAAAATACAGGGTAATTCCAAAAACACTCTGTTAGTTATTACTGGAGTAATTAATTCTGGCTACAGGATGAGGAGAGGAGCCAATTACAGACAAAAAGTGTCTATAAAATGAATTAAAATTCACAGGAAAACATTACTAAAGGCAGCTGACCATTTATTTTTAATGCTTTTAGGAGCATCTCTGCTCGAAACGAGGAGCATAACAGCATCTAGCAAAAACTTCTCTTTTGAAGAATATAATCTTTAAAAGTGAAGTACACAGTGTGACTGCATTTAAGATGTTATTTTACAAGTTCTCAAGCTACTCCTGACACATATGGTACAAATTCTGTTGTCTTTGAAGTCGTAAGCTGACTGTAACAGTGGAAATATACTGAGGATTTAGTTAAACTCTAGCTCTACCTAAATAAAATACCAGAAAATACTGATTGCTTCTGACTTTTGTTAATTATTTATACCTATCTAAGGTGTCTGAACAGAAAATAAACAAACTGCGTTGCTGGAATAAAAATCCCAACTCCTGCAAGCACAACATTTACCTCCTGCACACCCATTGCAATTGTACTTGAGGAAAAATGAAGTTACACCCCTCATGATGCAGCTGAAATCTCAGCCTCACCTATTTGATGTCTGTGGCACAATCTCCACGTTCTGACCTTCCAAAGGGCACAGGACATTTCTGTGATGGGATATTTTATACACCTGTGAAACTTGAGCAATGAACCCCAAGTAATTTGTGGATGTTCTCTTTGCTTCCACTGCCAGCCTTGTTGCTTTGTGGCGACAAAGGGCAGAGATTGTTCTGGGGAGGGGGGAATTCTGCAGGTTTTGCTGTTCAAACAGTGTGGGAATCAGGGATGCAGAGCTTTGTGTTGGGGTTCATCACCATACAGGAGGGAAGAATAACAGTAATTCTCATTTACAAACATCATTTTTTGGTACATGAGAATGCCTGATGCTTACAAATTATCTTGAGTGGTTGTTTCTATTCACCTGGTGCTTTTCTAAGCTTTAAGAATAAACAGAAGGGAGAAAACAACAAAACAAATGTCCTTTTCTTACAAAGATTTTATACATGAGAGGCTCGAAATAATATGGATGCTATTTCCAGCCACTTAAAAATAACTCCTAGTGCAGTATTTTCTTGTTACTATTGGGGGTGGGAGCAAGAATAGCTTTCCAAGAGAATATTTGGCATAGGAACAGTGTGCTATATTTTTTTTTAATGAAAGATCTCATGACACACTGGCATTTGCAACTCAAGGACAGGAAAATTCAGCTGGAACCCTCACATCAGTGACCACAACAAAATGCACCTTTCTATCCCCCAAAAATCTTGATATGCAAAGAGCCACGTTATGGTGGTGTGGGATTAGAAATATTGAATGTACCAGCTGATTTATAGTGGCAAATAAAACCATACTCTCAGGCTATTAGCATACTACATAGTGTAGTGTTTACTACCACGAGGCATCAATCACTGTGCATAAATTCCTTCCATTAGGACTCTGCCAGTCTGCTTCTACTTGGGGCTCAACTCTTTGGATGCTGAGCTGGTGCAAAAGAAAGAAACTCACCCCCAGGATCTCTTTATGGAAGTAGGAGGAGAACAAAGTGCTCTGGAATTAGTTCCTTAGCCGGTGATTAATTAAGAAGTGCTTTCTGCCCCAGCACTGGATTGTCCCCAAGACTGTGAGCTAAAGGTGCTGTGTGGGGCTGTCCCCCTGTCCCCAGGGAGCACACAGAGCCCCAGGAGGGCACCCTGTGAGGACAGCGGGGCTTAAAAAAGAGCCCCAAAGAAATAGGAACCTGAACCAAACACCCAAACGCTTCCATGACCTCAGCCTTCATTTTAAGAGCCACTGTAGTGGCAGTGAGGAGAATATTGGGGCTATTTTGGCTCCAGCTATGCAGGCACAGTCGGTTTGCTGTCTGGGCTGCCAAAGTGGCCCCGTGGCTCAGGAGGTGACACCGTGCCATGGCAGGAGGTGACACCACCAGCTCCCAGCAGTGACCTGGGAGTCCCTGCCATGGAGCCACTGAGAGATTGCCAAAACCCTGCCAGAGCCTCTGTGTTTGCAGCTCCTCAGGCTGCCCCAGACACACACGCAGTTGTCTCTTAAATAAATCACCAAATAAAGTTATTCACCGCAGTGCTGTGCTCTCCAGCTGTGTTTTATTACAAAAGCTGTGAATTATTTAATTGGTGCCTCTGCTGGGAACGTGTTCTGGCTGGACTGGTGGAGCTCGGTGGGAAAGGGAACTCCCACCCCCATTGCTGTGTCTCCCTTACTCTGTCTGGGTGAATCCCACCCTGACACCGACTCAGGGGGTCTCTTGGAGAGCCATGGAATTGCTGAGGTTGGAAAAGACCTTTAAGATCATCGAGCCAACCAGCACCACCACCATGTTCTCCAAAATCCATGTCCTCAGGTGCCACATCCAGCTGTTTTTTGAGCACCTCCAGGGATGGGGACTCCACCACTGTCCTGCACAGCCTCTTCCAGTGCTTTGCAACCCTTTCTGTGAGCAAATTACTCCTGATATCCAATTTAAACCTTCCCTGCCACCTCCTCTTATTCTGTCGCTTGTTACCTTGGGACAAAAATCACTTTGAAAAAAAACCCCAACTTTGGAAACACAAAAATCATGCTGTGGCCTTCAATTTTCTTACCCAAGACAGTTCTTGACTTCATATTTATTTTTAACCCTCATCTAGTAATTCAAGGTACTTATATCATTAAATACGAATTCACAATATGCTGTCAACAATTCAAAGATGTTTTCTTATTTAACTACTTGCACCCTGTACCTAGTAATTCCTGATTTTAGTGCCCCTGAGTTCCTCATTACACAAAGCTGGACAGAATTTGCAAGGCAGAGAATTTTTGTTACATCAGCTGATAGAACTGAAACCAGTATCAATGGAACTGGATTAATGAGTCAGACACAGCAGCCAAAAAACACTGAGCAGGAAAGAGCAAAATCTACTGCAGTTCTGTTTATGGCAACACTCCTGGAGCAGCTCTTGGAATCTCTTCTCCACAGACCAACAAGCTCTCCTGTTCCCTTCTCCATGAGAAAGACAGGGGGCCGTTATTTCTTCATGCATTTGGAATAATGAAATTTAATTTCTTGCCTAGAAGCAAAGAAAGGCCATTTTTACGGCTAATTATTTGATGCAATTCTGTATGAAAAAGCGGGTTATTGTTTAATTCAGATTGGCAGCAAAAGCTGTAGCATAAGCCTAAAGATATATATCAAACCAGGATTTCTTTTAATCCTGATTTATAGGATTCTTGAGGCACGAGGCCTTGATCATTTTTTTTTTTTTAATATCACAATATTTTGAGAAGTCTCATGAAACACACGATGGGTTCTGTAAATCAGCAGGAGTTTGGCCACCACCTCCCACCTACAAGGCTGGGACACAAGGAAGGAATCAGTGCAGACACAAACACCCTGCAAATCCATCCATCTTCCATTATCCTGAAGGATTCAATCTCAGCAGAGGTGCACGAGCCAACAGAAAATCACTAAATTCCCCTCAAAATTTAAGCAAACACTGAAAAACTTTATGCAATTATTAGGAGTTGGGGGGCTCTAGAGAGAGTGTGGGTTATAAACCCTCCCCAAGAGAACAGTGGCAGATTTGAGTGTTAAAAGACAGTTTTTTTGTGCAGCAAAGCCCCTCTTTGAACTGTTACACAACTGATGCTGTGGGTGCCAAACTGAACTCGAGCACCAGAGTGAGTCAGAGCTTGCACAACCAGAGAAACTCTTGGGATGAAAAGCCCTGGACGAGTCCCTGACAGTATCTCCAGTGTTCCAGGAACACTCCCCCTGCCTGAGGAAACAAAGGGTGGCTGTGCAGCCTTTGGCTTTGCATCCCAGCCCCACTTCCACCTGTTAGCTCTGTTATTTTTGGCAGCACTGCTGGGGGAGTCCGGTTGAAGGGTGGATTTCACTGTTGGACCTGTTGGCAAATTCCATCAAGGGGGTTTCTCCGGGCTTGGAGTCACGGACAGGGAAGTGCAATACAAAAGGAAACAGGAAAATTGGAGGTGTGAGTGCCTGGTGTGATGCTCTCACCCAGTATGGTGTGGAACTGCAAAGGGAGGGAACAATGGGATGAATTCTGCAGTGGATCTGTGATATCCCTGTTCTGTTTGCTACTCTGGAGTCACTTCCCTTATGGGTACTGTTCAGTAAGCAAAGAACAGCTCCAAAAACTCCTGAGCTGAAGACCAGGTTACATATTTTTGTATTATGGATAGATACCAACAAAATCCAAACATTTTAAAGGTCCTAGTGATGCCAGCAAAGAGGGACCACGAAATGAACGCATCCCTGACAAAATCACTAATTGGGTGTGAATACTGTTCATCAACACCTTCTCCTGGCTCTGGATGTCACCAAGGCCCCTCACACCTCCATCTCCTGCAATCAGCCCTTTAGCACCTTCCTGAGCAGGAGTCTGTGCCCTGAGCAGTGGTTTTGTGTGTGTTTGTGGGGTTTTTGTTTCACTTCAATAGCCACTGATGGTGATTTGAAAATCTATTCATGCTTTTGGCCTCCGCAATCTCCTGCGGCAGCGCATTCCCAAATTTAATTCCGTGCTATTGAAGAACCCTTCACGTTGGTGCACTGCCTGCCTGCTTCTGGTGTATGAAAAAGGATGAAAAATGATGTTCTGTGCACCTTTCCCACACTATTCATGAATCCATAACTCTGCATTTAGTGTTCTCGCTGCAGAGTGGAAAAATCCTGAAGAATTCCATCTCTCTTCACAGAGCAGTTGCTTCATAATTTTGATCACTGTATGTGCTCACTGTGCCTTCTCAAGTTACTGCCCAATCTTTGCAAGATCACGTTTAACTAGGCCATAGTTTTGCTAGTCACAGTTTAAAATCATGGTTACAGCTAAAAAGCAAATCGTAATCACAGCTAAAAATGCAGTTTAAAGTTGCCTCTTTGATAAATACAGGGACAAAGGAGCATCACAAGCGACTAACAGCATGTTACATCATGTGACATATTGGTCCAAAGGTCTCTCATAGAAAAGTCTAACAGTTACAAAAAGATTTTATATTATCCAAAGTTGTAAAAAGGTTCTATCTCTCCCACAGAGAGGACAGGAGCTGCTGCCCTTGCCTGTAATTAGAGCAAAGCAGCAGCAAAATGCAGGTAAACTGAGCAGTGTGAGGTTGGCACTGTGGGTGGAGAAATACCACAGAGAGCATATGGGGCAGTAAATCAGCCCCTGGGCCTAAGAAGATCTCAGACAGGCCAAACCCAGCAAGCTGGAACAGCTGTGCCCCAGGAGCCAGCAGAACAAATGGATTTACCACCTCCCTGCTCTGGGGAGACTGATACCTCTGGAGGGAACAGCAGGGCCAGCCAGGGAAACTGGAAACTGCCCTTAGTTGATTTGGTAACCAATGTTATAAACACACAAAGTGCTGCTTCCTTTCTGTGCTTCGTGTGTTTTGCTCAGAAAGGTAAATTTGTTATCAGGATGGCTTTGATACAAGACATTGGAAATTGAGAGGGTGTTTTACACCAGGTTACCTGACACAGCAAAGCCCAAAAGGTCTGCCTTTCCATGGCTTTATTTACAATGTATGAGGCAGCACAGCCAAACTGTGCTATTTTTGTGTGGCAAAGAGCAGTGCTGGGCACTGAGAGAGGGCACAGCCTTCATGTGGTACCCAAACCCAGGCTTGAGAAACACAATAAGCCCATGGAAACAACACTGGAACGGGCTGCCCAGGGAGGTTTGGAGTCTCCAGCCCTGGAGGAATCCAAGGAACAACCAGATGTGGCACTCAGTGCTCTGGGCTGGGGACAAGGTGGGCATTGGGCACATCATGGGCTCAGTGCCAGAGGTCTTTTCCAACCTGGATGATCCTGTGCCATGACTTTCAGGGCTGGAGGGAGTTGGACATGGGTCTGGGCAGCTCAGCTTGGCACTGCATTGCACAGTGTGAACCCAACATAGGAGAGTCTCTGTTTCTAGAATAGATAAGATAGTCCTTTACCATGGAATTTGAAGGTGAGGCAGAAAGAGGGCAATGAAGATGAGGAAGGGCATCAATGGGAAGTGTGGTGCCAGAGGCTGAGGGCACTTGGGGTGTTCAGATGGAGAAGAGGAGACTGAGGGGACACCTCATAGCAGGGACAACTCCCTGGGGAGGGACAGAGGAGGGGCAGGCACTGATCTCTGCTCTGTGGGGACAGGGACAGCACCCAGGGAAGGGCTGGAGCTGTGTCAGGGCAGGGGCAGGTGGGATCTCAGGGAAAGGTCCTTCCCCCAGAGGGTGGACCCAAAGTACCTCTCAGTCATCTCAGCTGCAGCTTGAAGAGGCCCCAGCAGCACAATTCTGCTGCTTTTACAAAAAGAAAAGATAATTAAGTAGAGTTTCATGTACAATTTATCCACCTGAATTCATTACTGGATTCTGTTTTCCCATAGATTAATTCTAATATTGAGATTTGTTGCTATGTGGTGACAATATTTATACTGTTTTAGTTCTGTAGGAGGAATGAAAGGAACAGATTAATTTTGGCTTTTAAAAAGTACAGGAAAGCCCTAAAAAAATGGAGAAGGGAACAAGACCAGTAAGTATCAAACTCCATAATGATCTAAGGCTGCAAATGACAAAAAAAATAAAATATATGGCAAAAAACTGTACTTAACTCTATAGTTTTCAGTTGTTAATGACATAAGGTTACTCTGCCCCTCCATATAACCCAGTGCCCAAAGTGTCATTTTTTAAAAAACTCCTTTTTATTTCAAAGAAGATTTTTCCTGAGAAAGAAAAGCTTTCTTATAGTTGGAAATAAAACTGTGTTTTTAAACCAAGACACACAAGACTCAAAAAACCCCTGAACAAACAGTTTGAATTCCTAAACTGAAGTAAATTTTGAGAATGCACATAGGGATTTATTCCAGATTGGCACATACATCGCAGGAAATTAAGATTTGTTTAAGATAATGAAACTGATACAAGCATTTATTATGAAAAAATAAGCTAGAGGAAAAAAAGAAAAAAGGAAGAAGGAAATTAGCACTAAGTTTACTAACATTTGAGAGTTCCATGGCACATAAAAAGAAAATTGCATCTCCCATGCAATTTGTTCCCAGAACTGTTTATTAACACCAAACAAAGAAACTCAAGTTAGGAAGGAATGTCATCTTCTCTGCCACCATCTGCACTGGGAAACCTTCCACCAGAAACGTTCCCCTGCAAAATATCTGTGGCAGCCTCAGAAAGCACCATCAGATGTTCCCGTTTCCATCAGCTGTGCTCCACAAACCAAACCCAGAGCACACCTACAGCCTCCAGAGCCATCATCACCCTCCAAGGGCCTCGTGGCACAAAGGCAGGTGCCCCAAAATCCTGGGAACACACCTGGATGGTGGCCACGCTCAAAGAAGAGGGTGAAGCCACACCTTGAGTTGTGGGCCCCCCCAGTTCAGGAAGGACGTTGAGGTGCTGCAGCAGGTCCAGAGAAGAACAACGAGGCTGGTGAAGGGACTGGAGAGGCTGAGGGAGCTGGGGGTGCCCAGGCTGGGGAAGAGGAGCCTCAGGGGGGACCTCAGCACTCCCCACAACCCCCTGACAGGAGGGGGCACCAGGGGGGGTTGGTCTCTTCTCCCAAGACAAGAGGGCAGGGGCTCAAGCTCTGCCAGGGGAGGGTTGGGTTGGNATGATCTCAGAGGTCTTTTCCAACCTGGCTGATTCTGTGATTCCATGACCATTGTTTTGCCTCTACAAATCCCAGCAGAAACACACCATGCTACAGATTTTTCCATTTCCCAGCAGTTTTCTGGCAGGAGAGGAAGCTGCTCAGTGAAGCTGTTGGTGATCTGCTTGGTAAGGATGGGGATGTGGTCAAGAAACATGAGCATGTGGAACCAGGAAAGAACAGGAATGAACTGACACCAAGTCTGTTAACCCACATCTAAAAAGGATATATTGTTCCTTCATTAAGCATTTTCCTAATATTTATAGGGGAAAAATAACCATTATTTCATGTATTTGAGATATTCTCACAGAGGCCATCAAGTTTCAATCAGCTGCACTGGAACCAATCTCATGAGGATGTTTGAGGAGTGTAAATATGTTTAGACTCAAATTGTTTATTTTCATATTTATTAAAAAAAATCACTTAATGAGTCTCCAAGATAGGGTGTAGGGTGAGTTAAATATTAAAACTGATCATAAAATGTTTTTAAAAGTTTATTCATTTGCAGCTACCATCAGGAAATGGGATTTGAATGAAGCAGCTTAAATTTCATAATCTTAAACCATTAAAACCATTAAAAATGTTTTAATGGGTCAAATGACTGTAAATATTAAGATGTGGCAAAAAAAATCCAACTGAGTATTTCTGTATACCAGCTGTACATATTTCAGACTATTTCATTTCTTCTGAGATATGTTTTTCCTCCACAGTTCTATTAACCCATTTTAAGCCAAAAGCACAGGCAGGGGATGATGGATGTGCCATTAGAAAAGCTTTGTTTTATAATAAACTCTGTGTGTCTTGTAAAAATCTCTTTTCTTAAAGAAAAGAAACAGGAGTTAAAAATAACCAGCTCTACCAATGGTAACCTAGTTTTAAACTAAATTCTATTTACTTGCTGTATATGCTGTCATTGTTTACTCGATGACTGCCTTATAAAGGCACATTAAAAATTCACATTATAATATTAAATTAGCAATTGTTCAGCAGATGCACTGGATTTCCTTTTCCTCAGCCTCCCATTGACTTTGAACATGATGCAGTTGCACTGCTGGATTTATTAGGGGAAAGACTGTGGGAACATTGACTTCCCAAGAGCCTCGGATGGGAGAGGAGGAAAACACCGAGTCCCAGAAATGGTTGGGAGGAGAAGGGGGAGTTCTTTGTGTTTCTAAAGGATCCATTCTCCTCCATGAGAACTTGGTGGGACAATGAGATGGTCACAGCTGGGCCACCATCCCATGGATTCCCTGGCCCTTCCTCCTTTTTTAGAGTTAGTATTATTGCTGTGCTTCCCAGGCAGGGATAATTGTCCCTTTCTAAACCATCCCACAGAGGCAGGTGAGGAGAAGAGAAGCAGCATTAATGAGAGTGAGTTGAAATGAGTAGAATTAGCCCAAAATAGTCCAAAATAGGAAAGCACTAGACCACAAGATGAGACTTGTTTCATTAGCTATAAGTAGCACGATGTGTAGGAGCACATAAAGTGTGGCTACATTTCAAATATAAAAATATTACCATGAGGTTTCTCCCTCCCACTCTATTATACTCTCCAAGAGAAAAGAGAGTAGGTAGACAATGAAATTCTTAGTTCACTGCCAAGAATTCCAGTGCAAACAAATTATCAAGAGAATCAGGTAAGAATAATGATGTGATATTGATAGAGAAAGCAGAAGCTCCGTATAAATTCAAGTTTAAAATAAACTGGAGGAGTGATAGAAGGGAAAGGTATAAAGGCAGGCAGAGGGAAGCAGAGGCCCTGGGTACCCTGGGCACAGCAGGGCACACTCTGCAGGCTGTCTCCTCCTTGGAGAGGGGGAGCAGCAGCAAGGCAGGGCTCTGCTGATGTAAAAACCAGGAATTTCAGCAGCAAACAGCTCCTAATGGCCAAAATTAGCCACTTGGAAAATAACCTGCACCAGACTCTACTGTTATCTCCACTAAACAATGGAGAGCCAAGAGGTTTATCCTGCTGTTTCAGAGCTCACCATTCCAGGAGCTCAGTCTGCTTTCACTCCTGGGAACATTCCCAGTCTCCTGAACTGCAGCCACACAGGCACAGGTATTTTTACCCTGCCTGCCTTACTTTCCAAGGTTATCCAGTCTGAAGTGATCAGGTCTGAAATCAGACTTCTCCTTCCCAGGCCTTCCTGAGCAGTCTCAGTGATCATTTCAAGTGACCTAGTTTCCCTCCTTCCACATCCTCCTGCTTCACGGTGTCTCGCTCGGCTGGATTCGATGTAAATCTGCAGGGAATTCCCTCAAAGACACAGCCCCACTCAAGGACAAGGATTTATTTAGTCAGATGGAAACCTACCTACCAAGAAATGTTGATCATTCCAGCAAAGACAAAAAAATAGCATGTGGAAACATGAAAAATTATAAATTATAAGGTGATCTGGTTTGGTTGCAAGTCAAATTTCAGCAGGTCCATGAATAGGAAACTGTATTGTAAAGGGTCACAGAATCAGCATTTAATGGATGTTTTGCCACAAGATCCCAGGGAATCCCAAAGAATGATTGTTGAGAGGGGGAGTAACTATATGAAAATGAAACAAGAGAAGGAACAATATGTTTACCAACATATTGAAAGTGCTCCCACTTATAGATCCTCCAAGATGAAAAGTCAAGGACCTGAATAAAAACTCTCACCCAAACTCCTGCAGGCACAAACAGAGCTGACTCAAACCTTTCATAGCATTTTGCCACACAAAATTCTGTCTGTAGAAATGTTGTGGTTTCCAAATCTACACCTGGTTTCTCATATGAGGAAGAGTAAAACTGGAGCAAAGCACTGGCCATCATTCTTAATCAAGAGTGGAAGTGAATTTAAGCCATTAAGGGGGATACTTTTGAATGTTGTTGTAAAGCAAAAACAGAGAAGTTAAAAAAATTATTGCTTTGCATATATGTAATGTGTGTCCCTATTTGTATATAAAATGAATCACATTATAAAAAAACACCTTATAATCAGAGGAAAAAAATATTTACAGATACTAGTGACTCCCACATTTTACACACCTTAACACAAAATGGCACATTGTGTAGAAATTGATAACTCACAAACCCACAATTTCTGCTGTTCAAAGAAGACCTGAACTAGATTTCATAAAGGAATTTGCTAACATTTCTTTCCTTCCATTTGACTTTATAGAAACTGGTTTATCGTGTCAGGGGGAGCAGAACTGTTTATCAAAGAAACAAAACACACCAAACAAAAAAGACTGAAATGTCTGAATTCCCTGTGTCAGCAGCCAAACACACCAATTAATTCTGACACAAATGTCTGAGGACTCGTGGAAAATAAAGCTATAAACAGTTTGAAAAGTATGAAAAGAGTATATAGAGGCTGCATAATATGAACATTACATGTATTTGTCAAAATGAAGTGATTCTTTAGTCCTGTTACACCCTTAAAAATAAAAATGCACCATATTAATGGTTAATATTAATTCCTTTATACTCTATGTGGTAGTGCAAACCCTACAAGGCTTGGACAACACCAGGACCTGGAGTTGTTTTCCAGGAGTGTCCCCATCATGTTAAAGGATGCTCAGGCCCAGTTTCTCAGCACTGTGTTTATCACCTGGTTTGCTTTGGGGGAGTTACACTTTGGTGAATCTTTAAGCTCTTTACAACTCCCTCATCCCATTTGCACTGCTGGAGATCCTTAAACCCAC
This sequence comes from Campylorhamphus procurvoides, assembly GCA_013396655.1. Taxonomy (NCBI): domain Eukaryota; kingdom Metazoa; phylum Chordata; class Aves; order Passeriformes; family Dendrocolaptidae; genus Campylorhamphus; species Campylorhamphus procurvoides. The sequence goes on along the minus strand of WBMV01003638.1, from coordinate 142,076 downwards.
TCTCTTCACAGTTAAAAACAAGGTAACAAGATTAGGCTGCGAGCCAAGGAAATCAACCCTGCGCTGGCAGGGCCCGCAGTTCTAATTAGAACATCATTTGTATTAACCTCCATTTCTAACAGAAGGACAATATTATCACTTCTGTGATTATATCACTGCAGTAATTATCTATTCCAGGAGTGCAGTGCAAGGGAGGAACAATGCAGAGTAATCCTAACAGGACAACTTGTGGGAAGGTATTAATAGGTTATTACACCACAAAAATATATATTAATTGAAAAATTATTAATAGAAATGTAATAAGGGGATAGTCACTCATTAGCAAGAAGAATTTGATAAACAAGAGTATGTACAATATGCCCTATTCTAGTGAAAAGTCTTTCAATGGGCTTGGAACAGACCAAGTTTTAGGGTATTTCATATTACAATGGGACCCATAACAGTGAGAGGTTAAGGAAATTTTTAATTTTCACTAAAAGGATATTATTTGGTGAGTGACCTCTCCACAGTCCAACAGAATACCAGCCAGAACATTTTGTCATAGAGAGGAGTAAATTTGAAAACCAAAACACACATTTCAATGCACATAATGCAATACCTGAGTGAACTCACAAGAAAATCCTGTGACTGAAGTCACAGATTATTTCTCTTGTACTGAAGAGAGCTTGGAAAGCATGCACTGAAATAAATATTAAATATCCACCTACAGCACTGTTTTACCTAACTACAACCACTGAAATTAAAAGAACATTCATATTTTCGACAGAAAATTGCCTAAATATGAGTATTATCAATGGGTGTATGTAATCACTGAGACCTTTGACACTCCTTGTGCAATTGAAACTTCCCACAATCCCAACAAAAACTGGGGATTCCTGGAATACTTGTGTTTATGATACTGTATTTACCACAGCAGAATCATATATGAACATGGATCTCAGTGTGAAAACACTGCTGGTGAATGTTTTAGGAGTTGTTTTTCAATGGAGATGCTATTTTGGTTGCCATATAAAGACAGACATAAAAAAATGAAATCATAACCATCCTTTCAGGTTCCCTATCTCAGAATAAGTCAGCTAAACTTCAGAACTTTCAAGAGATTATTAATTGTGCCTCCAGTGGTGGGTGGACAGTTCAAGTCACATTTCCACATGGCAGAGATCAATACTGCCTGCAAAAATAGCTAACTTCTTCACAGACATCTTAAGCTGAGCACCAAAATTACTTCTCATCCCTGAGAATTTCAGTACAAATCTTTGCAGACAAAAGTATTTTGTGCAAGGAGGAACCTTCCTATAAAAACAGTCATGAAAATGTGAGTGTTACCTGAATTAATTTCTGTCCCATGGCTTTTATTACACAGCTTCAACTCATGTCTAGAATGCTCATGCTGTGCAACTGTTGGTACAAAAGTGTAAGAACATCACACCTGGAAAACTAAAATACCAAAATGGGTTTCAAACCCTCAATGCTTGATCTGCCAAGAAAACCATTATATATTTAATGATTTGGATCAACCCCTGGGAGTGTCCAATGGTGGGTTGGAGCAATCTGGAGTAGGGAAGGTGGGATGGGATGATCTTTAAGGTCTGTTCCCCAGAATGCTGTGCAGAACCTCCCAGGTTCTGGCAGCCAAGTGGGAAGTGCAGATGGGAACTCATTGCTTAGGGTTTAATCAGGCTCAGCTGTAGCAAAACCTTTCTCAAATATTTTGAAAGCCTTTCAGAATTTATAATGCTTTGGTTGGTATTTTACAAGTCACTGGGCTCAAATTCATTTAAGAAGTTTATTTTGGAATGCTCTGAAAGACAACCATATGAGGAGAACTTCCAGTTGATCCTCCCCAGAAGTTTATTGCCTGTGCAGCTCATCTGAACACTGAGCACAGAAATCTTACATTTTAATGCACTCAAAACTAGGCAAAGTTCCTTCCACCAGAAAATATGATTGATTGTTACAATGACAGTAATTGCATTTTAGTAAAAGTAACCATTATGGTAATTTTCCTCCAGAAAGAGACATTTAACTAACTTAAGTAACTTGTTACTTTTCAACACATTAACTTTGGCAAATTTAACATTACAAACGTACAGAGTTCACAGCCACAACAACGTGCATCACTTAGGGAGTGTGCACACTTTTTTCATTCTATATATCAAGCAGTGTTTCCAAATAGTATCTGCTAAAAAAAAAAAAACTGTGCATACATAACACAGCATTAATTAAACTGTTAAGAGCAGCTATAGCACATCCCCTGCCAAGTCTCCTGTTGAAAAATTCTGCCTTCCAAGTAGCAAACTTGGTATGGTTAGGAGCTATTAATTCCAGAGATAAAATGCCAGCCCTGAAGTTTCTACCCAAGCATCTCACTGTGTGTTTGGCTCCCGAGCACCACCTGAACCCCAACCTGAGCCTGCACTGTGGAAAAGGTGTAGCAGGTTTCCACCCTGCTCTTTATAACCATTCAGTGCCTCTCAGGTTGTAGGAAATTCTGATTAAAACGTAGTTTCTGGTAATTAAGAACTGCAGCATAAAACAATTTAAGCATCCGGGGTTTGTTTCTTACAACTTCACATGAGTTAAAATGAAAACCCTGTGCCTTCACTTTAAAGATAATAATCATTTCCTTGTGCTTTAAAGGGATCCTAAACTGCAGCTCATTGAATTTCCATACTACTGAACATTTTTACACTAGAAAAGAGCTGAAATTAATCTGGATTTACTTTTTTTTTTTAAGAAATTCCCTTTAAATGGAAATACCAACAGTCGGAATTTCAGTCGATCAGATTTAAAGTTTTCACTTCACTTCCCTAACTCCTTTGAAGGAACAGTTTTTGTCTCTATCTCCTCTTTGAACAGTATAAAACATTCATGATACAGAATTGTGTATTTGCAACTTGAGTTTTCACAGGTGATGCTGCAAAAAGTCAATCCTTAGTCCTTGCAGTAATTTTTCCTCAGCCCAGTACCCTGCTGGAGAATTATTCTGCTCCTCTAGTTTGTCACACCTTGTAAATGAAATACCTGTAGATAACTCAAATCAGGAGTCTTTTCCTCCCTCCCCTGGTCAAAGGAGCACCATTATGGAGGAGGCTGCATCTTTCCCACTCCTGTTGATTTCCTACTACATCATAATGACAAAATATTTAAGAAAATCTCAAAATTGGTTTGGCTTTTTGAAGACAAAGTGAAATTAGGAGGAAATCAGCGACTGGCACACAAACAGCAATAACCTGGGGCAGACGTTCAGAGCTTACCAACATCCCACCACAGAGTTTTGAAAGATTATTTTTATAACAGTGTCCCAGTTACTGTTGAGAAGAGAAGGAAACTTACACTTTAAAGAGAGCTGGCAGCCGACCTCTATAATTAGTCCTTTATCTTTCCCACGTCTCCTGAATGACACAAGGCAAGCCACATACCTGAATTGTGCTTTGCAGGGTGCAGGAGTTAAATCTTCAGCATCGACTGGAGGAGCTGAGGATTTGGAGGAGGCTTTACAGGTACTCAGGGCAACGTCTCCAGCTCTGACCAGGTGTTACCTGTTAAATAATCAAACAAACCCACCAATCAAACTGCCTGTTGTTAAAAAAGGGTCTGTGCTGATCACCTGGCAGCACCTCCAAGAGAGGATGCAGCTGGAAGAGATTGGGACCTTAAGGAAAGGACACTCCTACATAATGCATTCCATTTGGCAGGGTTATAGGGGAGGAAAAAAACCCCACCATAATCAGTGTTTGCATTGTGCTACAAGATCACTTAAATGAAGGAGCATCTGTCTCAAAAAGAGGCATTTAATTTTATTGAGGTAGCTGTAATTGTCTCAGAAATTCCAAGCAAGGGATGTGTACATAAGTCTTATGCAAGAGCTGCAAGTCTAACAAAGGGAGTTGATGCAACAAACCACGACCTATAACTTTATTCCGATGTCCAACAACACAATAAAAGTAATTTGGCATGAGTGAAACTGTAATTTTTGGTAATCCAGAGATATAGCACTTATAAAACTCCTAGATTATCTCAGCAGAGTTGTGGAGAAAAGGAAGGAGTGGCTCAAGCTGTCAGACAGTAACACAGTCAAGCACAATTCACCCAAGCCCTGTATTTCCCTCCAATTGTTTTGTTGCATAAATACTGAATGGAACTACCTAATACAGAAAATATCTGCTGTGAGAGGATAGAAAATTATTTTAGTGGGTGTGGAAACATGTTTTGCTAAGAGACAGTTTGGATCACAGAAGGTACAGCTTGAGGTTATTCAGAGAAAAATGGCTAAAGGCAGGCAGGTGATAGAGAAAATTAGTCCAAGCCCACACCCTGGGCTCTACCCAAGGTGTGCCTTGGGAGTCAGGACATAAAAATATGGCCATTAATCCTCTTTTAGCATATCTGGCTGTTTAGCAAGGAGCCACAATTTAAATTGCAGCTCCACAAGCCCTTTAATCCAGCCCCTGCATCAAAAAAGCAGCAGCTCCTGGTTTCCTTCACACACTTGTTGTGGTCTCAACCCCAGGAAGGGGCTGAGCTTTAAGCAAGCACAAATATTGGTGAGGCTGGGAAGGAGTGGGCTCAGAAAGGAGCTTAAAGCTAATGTTTTGGTTTGGCTTGCTGGCTGGGCTAGTTTGAACCCAAATCAGTTCCCCAATCAATTAAATGTGCAGCTGCAAGAACATTTGCTCAGGGCAGGGCAGCATCTCTGGCTTATGCTGGTTTAAAGTGTTTGTGGAAGTACAGCAGGGGTGTAACTGAAGATCTGCTATAGTCTGACACTGCTAATAATCCACAAATGCCATTCCAGCACACAGGAATAGTTAAAGCTTATAAATGGCCTGGCCATGTGCTCTGCAGAGGGGCCTGATAGAGGAGAGCTGAGAAATTGCTGCGACAGCTTGGAAAACACCTCAGTTTTGAGGTAACTGCACGTTCCAGCAGAGAGGACAAAAACGTGATTCCCAAGCCACTTGTGTCACAGGGTGATTGATGAGAGCAGGATAAATGTGCTTAACAGACCTTCAGAGAGCAGTGGCTGGGAGGGGGCTGCTGACACGCCTGGGGTTTAAACCTTACAACGTCCAGTAATGCTCCAGAGGTAGCAGAGGATCAAAGGGAAGTCAGAGCAGGTGGAAATGCCCCCCCAGTTTTCCCATCAGTCCTTCCCTGTACCATAAACACAAGCCAGGACAACCTGAATTCTCTTTCTATGTAATTCCACAGAAAGCTGAACTGGACATGTGCACATCCATGTGTTGTCTTGACCTGGAACCACAATCCCTGTGCCTCAGTAGATCTGACAGCGTCTGGTCTCTCTGAATACTTTATCTTCATTGTTAAATTGACATAGTGATTCTACCACAGGAATTATTCCAAGTATTTGGAGGTAAAATGTTATAACTACATTCTAGTTGAATAAAAAAACCCCAAACTTAACCAAAAAGCACGGCTTTATCTGGTACAAATCTCAAATAGCATTTAAACAAAGCAATAAAGTAGAAGAATGATCCCCTGTTAACATATGACAGACATATGTTATACATTGTGCTCACCCCACTAAGTTTTCCTCACGTGGGAACCAGCTGATAGATTTTAAAGATAACAGTATGGTATGATTTTAAAGTAATAGTTAAATAGTTATAAAAACAATTTTAAAAGGTTCTTTCAATATTTTGAAGCTTGTTTGTTAAATATTTGACAATAAATCCTCACTAGAGTCAGGACTCTTCCATGGTAGTTAATCTGGATGAAACATCCAGTCAACTCCTTGTCCTTCCTCCTGTAGCACAACACACACAGAGCTCAGTGAATTCCTCATATTTTAATCACAATAAAACTTGGAAATCAATATAGATTGAGACTATTAGTTGTAATAGATCATTAAAAGCAGGAATCAGACAGAAAAACCTGCCCTTTTCCCTTCCCTGGCCTTAGCCAGTGCCTGAGAACGTCCATGGCAATGCCCCTGAACTTGGCAAGGGGTGTTGTCTGAGCTTTCTCCAACCTCAAGTGCTCAGCATGACCAGAGCATTCAAATTCCAAGTATCCTTAACAAAAAAGGCAAAACTTGGCATTGCTATGCACAGTTCCAGGAGGAAAAATCCCTGATCTTTCCACCCAAATCACAACAAAGCAACTGTTGCAGTGGAATAAGCCTCCAAACCCAGGGGAATCTCTATCCTGGGAGCTGGTTAAGCTTCCTTAATGCTCTTAATCCACCTTGCTGTGGAGCTGCCAGACACACTGGCACCCACCTTCCCACCTCCCCAGGGCTGGCCTGTGTGTCCTTCCCCTCCCTGTAGATCCTGACAGGCTCTGGGACACACACTGGACCTTTCCACAACTGCCTGTGGCCTTTGAGAGACACCTTAGTGGAAATGCAAACCTCTCAGGAACTTTGAGGAAAAACAGGCTGATAATGGTGAAATAAATAATATGTGTCTGGTAAAGAAGGATATTGGTTAGGAAAGAGCATGGAAAACCACCTATTAATCAGCTCACCTGCTAAAAAGAGGAATGGCTTCCAAGTGGTGGTGCTCCAGTGGAATAATGCCAATATTTTGGGGCAAATATGTGAAAAAATCCACTGTCCATGTGTGTGTGTTTCACCTTCCCCAGTGCTCTGTATGAAACAAACCCACTTTTCCCTCTGCAGTTTCATGGAAGCTGATTATGTGATGTTCCTGCAACGAGGTGCAGGCACTGTATGTACCACTAAAAAACATTAGAAGGATGTTCTCATTCCCTAAAAACTTCAAGGCAAAACAATGGGTATATTAGGCAGGTTGATGCTAAGGACAACACTTTCTAATTAAAGGGGAAAAAAAAAGGTTAAATTTTGTTCATTTTAAAACAGTATGAACTGAAAAAACTTCTCATTTTTAGGAGTTAACTGATTTTGGCACCTCAGATATTAGCATATTATGTCTTCAGTGTCTGAATTGTAATTATTATAAATTAATTTATAGATGGATCTACCCCAAGCCCATAAAATGGTGGGAGCTGGAGGAGGATTTAGCCCCTCAGTGCCCTGGACAGTGACTAAACCTCTGTGAGGGCACAAGGCTGAGATGTTCTGCTGGTTGCAGAATGAAGATTACAGGTTTTCACTCAGAGAACTCCAAATCACCTTGGAATGGCCCAGCACATCCATCTTGTCAAAGCACAATCAGCAGAAAGAAATGGTCCAGCTGGATTCCCTTCATGGAAAAGAAGTGGGCAGCAAGTAGGTGTTCCCTGAGGGACTTTCAAAGCTCTGAACTTGCTGCATCCACCTTTAGAGCTGAAATAGGTCAGGTTTGGGAATCTTCCACATTCCTTACAATGAACCCCATATTGTGCCAGGTTTCCAGGAATTACAGCACGTGGGGAGAGGAATTATCTTTGAAACAGTGAGCAGGAACCAGGGGGTGCCTGCAGACTGAGCTGCTGTTGGCAGGATTATTGGAATGCTGCTTAAATTCTGGGCAGAAATTATGAAATCCCTAAATCACTGCTTATGGGCTGAACCCAAAGCACATTGACTTTACTCCAGTTCCCATCCATTGTCCCCCAGTCACACTCCTGACTTCCTCAGGGTTCCTGCTGCAGTTCTCCATAACTACCTCTAATCAAGGCTTCAGAGAACAGCAGGAACAGCAGGAGCTGAATTTCCTTCAAGCAAATGGGTCTCAAATCATATTCCAATCATTTTCCTTTGCAGAAAGGCTTTATTAGCCTAAAACTTCTGCCTCTGGAAGCAGGACAATTTCTTCTTTCACATCATAAATTTGTAAGGGTTTATTGTACGTTCTCCAGTTATTAGCCACAAAAAACCACCCATAAAATTATTAGTAGCTTGTTCATTGCCACAGATCTTTACATTTCTCTTCTAAAATTCCAAATGACCAATTTTCAAATGCAATATCCATGGATTATTTGATAAATTCTCCACTTCCAGCTACCATCTCTTTCTGAAAACAATTATTTACATTATAGAGCCTCAATTTCTTGGCATTTTAGCAACACCAGTAACTAATGCTTGAGCTCCAGCATCCTCCAATCCACCTGAACCTTCCAAAAGTCCACCTCCCATTAACATTCTTTAACAAAACTGTGGGAAACTTTATTATTACCTGTTGATCCAAAACCTGGCAGTTTTCCTCTGTTTCCTGAAAAACTGGCCTGTGACAATTCAGCTCCTTGTAATGTGGCTGGCTCATCTGAAAAATATATACATAAATAATATAGTAATAAGTATAATATATATGTACACAATTTGGGATCAAAGTGTGAAGTTAAAATCACACATCACAGCCTGGAAAATCAGGCAATCCTCCTGATCCCACTCTTCAGCCCTTACAGAAAGATTCCAGGATATTTTGACTGACATCATAAGTAGCTACATCTATCCAAGTATTTTCCTTCTTTCAAAAGAACCAAAAGTCACATTGACACAATAATTCTAAAAAGCACACAGCCTAATACTCTAAATATTTGTCAATCTCACCCCATTGGCCACTTTGATCTGCTATTTCTTATGATNAATAATTCTAAAAAGCACACAGCCCATTGGCCAGTTTGCTCTGGTATTTCTTATGACTATTTAATTACAAATTGTTGGTCTAAAATATATAAATCCTCATCAACAAATATATATATACATAGGTATAAATACTTACAAAGTAAGTATAAAAGATATAATCCTTAAAATTTAGCATCCTTGTAAGGACACTGCATAAAAAAACCCCAAACAAACAAAACCAAAACCACTTGTCACATATTTTAAGAATTCATTAAAAATAATGCTGAAAACATGACAATGTTGTAGCACTTTCCCCTTCTGTGGTGGACACAGAGTTAGTTTATAAATGGGTATATAAATTATAATTCACTCTGAAGAACCTTGTTTTCATAACACAGACTGGGGGCTTAGGAATTCATCTTGTACTCTTCATGGCACTTCAGAAAAGAAGAAAGAAATCCATAATATGAATGAGGACTATGGGAAAATACCCAGAAAATGTGATTTTCCTGTGGAATAGATGAAATCACACATGATAAATGCCACAGCAATAAAAACCTGTGACACAACAAACTGCCTCTAAGAGACAACGGGGTGTCTGAGAGCAACAGGAAGCTCCAGCTGGATGATCCTTTCTGACAAGACACTGCAAATCCTCGAATGAAACCTCACTCTCTCCTCCAGGAAAATAGGTTAGGGAGTTCTGAATCCCTGCTCGAGCAGTTTAAGGAAACAAAAGTCTGGACAGCAGGAAAAATAATCCTGGGTGTAAATGTAGCCTTTAATGAGAATGACTTGATGGAGAGTGTATTTCTGTTAATTTCTGAAAATGTTGTATTTCTGTTTGTTTCTAAAGTCAGGGAAGGGGAACATTTGTGGGTTTGAGGGTCTGGAGGCTCCAGCTGATTCCACTGAAAAGGAATTTGTCACATGCACAAAGTCACTCCAGGAGCAGCTTTAGAGAACATAAGACAAGCCCTGTGCATTGGGCTCTGACATGAGTGAAATGAGCACAGCAGCACCAAAACATTCAACAGCTTCATGGAAAATTCATCATCTCACTTACAATAAAAGGAGAAAACCTTGATGGACAATTATGGTGCCCTAACCCAAAAGCATTCCAGAGGCAAGCTTTGGATTTCAGATCACAAGCATTTAAAAGGTGAATTCATTCCATGTTTTCTCATGTTTTCAAGGCTGTGTTATCCACATAACTGGGAAGTATCTCAATAGTTTCAGGACAGAGCAAAAAAATGCAAAATAATGAATAATTGGTAGTAAATTTATTATCTGTCTCCTGCACTAAAACTGAAAACATGTATTAAAACTCTTTTGGAATATTATGAGTTCCACATAAGTTATGTATATGAAATTAAAAATACTTCAAGGCAGTTATTTATCTGTTGATAAACAAAAACCAGGCTGTCCTCCAGTACCTGCACTTTTTCCCAGTGCAGAGTCAGGCTGGCTGGTGAGGAGGACATGCCTGAGAGAGATTAATTCCTTGCCATTTTGGTCCTTTCTGGTTTGGTTATGTAAGGATGGTGCCTGAACGTGCTCCTCTCCTCCTTCAGAGTTTCCAAGGCAGAATTACTCAGGCCAGGAGGGAAGATTAATGAGATAATGGCAAGGGTTCTATCTGTTGAGGTTCCTCCTGATATGACAAACCCCTTTAAAAGTGCTTCTAGAGGGTGCTCTGAGTGAGTCCTGCACAGAAGCTTCTTACCTATCACGCTGGGCTTGTGTGTTGATTCAGTGCTGGGAATGGTGAAAAACTCTCCATTTCTAGCCCTGCTCCGGAGAGAAAAATGAGACATTGCTGAGTTTTAATTCTCCTCATTATCCCCTAAAAGGAAAGTTATATTTGTGCTGCCTCTAGGCAAAGAACCATCCCACATGAGCAAAAGACTGGGAGCTAAGATCACATCCATTTCATCTCGCTGCTGCTCCTCCTGCTCTCCACAGATGCTTAAGTCCCTGACACTGTGTCTTCAGTGCTCATATGTCACAGCAAATGAGTCATTAAAAATGCACAGACAGATTGATCTGGGGAGAGGGGGGGGAAAAAAAATCTGGAGTTTAAGGCGAAAGGAAAATAGAACTGAAGAGCCAAAAGGTGAAAAAGGGAAACACCCGCAAAATTCACATGAGAAAGACATTTAAAAATAAAGAGGAGACGGCAACTGTGCTGACATTTAATATGTCTACTTGGGATAAAACTCATCCTTTTACGAGCAATAAAACAACAGCCTAGCCCAAAGCCCTCGAAGCATTTTGCTTCAAGTGCCTCATAAAAATGGTTGGCTGTTTCTCCTAAGGTCTATAAAAGATTTCCACCAAACCATCTTTTTATTTTTTTTTCTTTTTAAAATATAATTAAATGGGAGCAAATCCCTAATGCAGGTGATCCAACACTGACCCTGATTCACAGACCACTGGCCACGCTCCTCAAAACTGGGAAGGAAAAGGGAGAAACTCATGATTCCTGTGCTCCTGATAAACAGGGGATTGACAAGGCTAACCCTACAGTATCCCTGTGTTTGTAATATTTCCTGGATGGCCAGAAGGATTCACTCTGCCAAAGGAATCCTGCAAGTGAAAAAACCACCCCTGCCCAAGGATAATAAGCTATTTGAGTAGGAGGCACCTCCTTACTGTGACATCCATGCAAATGCTGTTATATAGGTGACATATTTGTTGTATTTTTATCAGAAAAAAGGGTAAAATGTGAGTATGGACCATAATTTACATTCTGTAGGTAAAAAAGCCACCTAAGCCAAATACCTACAATGGGAAGTACATACATACATATATATATATATTCACACACACACAAGCAATATTTTTAGCTATAATTTCCTGCTCATGTGGCAACATGACCAGCGTTTTGAAGCAGCTGAGCCAAGTGAAAACACAACCTGCAGAACAGGTCACGTTTAAATATTCTGCTATTGAAGAATATTAAAAACGACAGATTAAGGAGGAGTGTTGTAACACTTAACATTAATTAACGCTTGTAAATCACCCTGAAATACTTGGATAAAAGATGGTATAAAAGGTGTTGCCACATGTCTTGATGCTTCTAGATGTGCACAAGCCCTGACATCTTGTTTTGTGTTCGGGGTGTTTCAAACCATAAAAAATACGGTCACTGGATGAATTTAATGTTGGGAAGTGTTGGAACATGAAAGAGAAACGCCAAGGATGGCCTGATTAAGACCTCAAGCTGACACCCCGATGTAAATAGCCTGAAATAGGTGCATTTCTTGGTGTCTGAACCCTGGTGGATCCCCTGATCTGTGAATTAGCACAGCTTGGCAGTGTTACTCGGCCTTGACTTGGCTGTATGTTCATATGGGTGAAAGGCATGTAATATTCCTTCCAATCCAGTACCACACCATGTTCACAGCCCAAATTGAAACTTGGAATACATCACCAGGGAGTTTGAAAAGGAACCTGGAATCACTCAATACCTATCTGGGGTTAGTGAACAGCATAACCAGTTCTCAGAGACCTTGGTGCTCGTTGCTCAAGCAATTACAGGCCTTCATAGAAATTAAAGGCCAGCACCAAGGTCCTTATGCTTTCCCACATGGATCTCTGGATCTAAGAGCTTCCTTTTTATCCAGAGACAAATCATATCTTTTATGGTATCCATTTAAAAGCAGGGTAGGGACTGCCACCAAACTCATGAAGTCACAGAACCACCTTCCCTAAGGGGGGTGATTTAGTGCAAAGTGTTCTTTGTAGAGGGACACAAAGTACCACCCAGAAGGTGAGAACCCTGGAAATGATCCATCCATCCTGCTCTCTCCCCAGCTATCCCAAACCCAGCACATGTCTTGCTTTATGCCCACGTTCTGGGGCACAGCCAGCCTATTGTGCCCTCCTCTGGGACACAGTGTGGGGCTGTGCTTGTATCAGGAGCATCCACGAGCTCTCCCACTCCACACAAAGCTCAGGAACTGCCAAGGGACAAACAGTGATAGGAAAGAGCAGTTTGTTGTGATTCAGGGGGAGACTCTCAGTGCTGGGAAGTTGGGCCACTGTGCCAGCAGAGCACCCTGCCCATCCTTCAGGGTGGCCAGCACAGAGAGCTGGTGACACACAGGTGTTATAGAGGTGACGTATTTAATGTATTTATTGTACATACCAGGGACATACAGCCACTTTTGAGCATGGGGTCCTGCGTGGCAGAGCCTGTGAGAAGGCTGTGGAACACGATGATTCCTTCAGTGCCTGGGAGAGCCCAGGGAGATGGAGAGGGACTGGGGACAAGGCACAGAGGGACAGGACACAGGGATGGGTGGGATATTGGGAAGGGATTGCTGGCTGGGACGGAGGGCAGGGACTGGAATAGATTTCCCAGAGAAGCTGTGGCTGCCCCTGGATCCCTGGGAGTGTCCAAGGCCAGGTTGGAGCAGTCTGGGACAATGGAAGGGGTTGGAACTGGATGGATTTTGAGTTCCTCCCCAACCCAACCCCACCCCTCCTGTGGCCGATCCTGCCCCGTGGCACCACCCGGGGAAGGTGCCCACAGCCAGGACCNCGGGGGGGCGGGGCCTGCGTGAGGCCGCGCGCCCCGCCCCGCCGCCGATAGGCGGAGCGAGCCGCGGGGGGCGGGGCCAAACCGCCAACGCCGCGTCGCGATTGGCCGACGCGCCCGTCAGTCATCGCCGTCCGCGGCGGCCGCGGGGAAGGAGGGGGAGGCGGAGAGGAAACA
>WBMV01003638.1:85484-128716 GCA_013396655.1 Campylorhamphus procurvoides | reverse complement strand
CCTTCAGTGCCTGGGAGAGCCCAGGGAGATGGAGAGGGACTGGGGACAAGGCACAGAGGGACAGGACACAGGGATGGGTGGGATATTGGGAAGGGATTGCTGGCTGGGACGGAGGGCAGGGACTGGAATAGATTTCCCAGAGAAGCTGTGGCTGCCCCTGGATCCCTGGGAGTGTCCAAGGCCAGGTTGGAGCAGTCTGGGACAATGGAAGGGGTTGGAACTGGATGGATTTTGAGTTCCTCCCCAACCCAACCCCACCCCTCCTGTGGCCGATCCTGCCCCGTGGCACCACCCGGGGAAGGTGCCCACAGCCAGGACCGCCACCCTTGGGGCATTTCTAGGGCCATTCCAGGGGGACCAGCACCTCATCCCATCCGCGCCCCTGGCCTTACACGGGCCCTCACGGTGCTGTGACCCCCTCCCTGCCCGCAGCATTTCGCCTCCATCCATAAACCTGGGAGCGCTGTGCAGGCGCCAGGACCGTGAGGGAGCCCCGGGAGGGAGAACCAGGGGCAGCGGGGTGGGCTGGGTGTATGGGATGGGATGGAATGCGGTGGACCGGGATGGGACGGCTTGGGATGGGATGGGACTGGATGGGATGGAACGNGGGCACCGACGGCTGCTCCGCGCTGCCACACACACGCGGCCGGCTCTAGGCACGGCCCGCGCCGCCCGCAGAGCACCGCCCGGCTCGGCCTGCCCGCCACGGCAGCCCCTGGGCTGCGCTGCCGGAGGGACAAAGTTGGGCTGAGGCGCACCGGGGAGCGGAGCCCGGGGCAGGGCTAGGCGAGAGGGCGAGCAGGGCAGCGAGCCCCCCGCGCTCCGCCGTGTGGGAGCCGCGGGCTCGGGGCTGTGCCCCTGCTGCTGCTGCGGAGGGCCGGGGCGAAGGGGGCGAGGAGGCGGAAAAAAAAAAAGAGGAGAAAAAGAAAAAAAAGGAAAAGAGGAAAAAAAGAGGGCGAGGACTGCGCTGAGCTCGGAGGGGTGGGTTGCGGTGGAGCGGCGGCGAGCAGGGGATGTGTCCGTGAGGAGCCTGGAGCGATCCTGGACCCGTGAGGAGAGCCTGGATTCATCCCGGACCGTGAATCCTCCATCCATCCATCCTTCCATCCTTCATCCACCCATCCTTCCTTCGCCTCGTCCCTTCCAAAGAATCCCGTCTCTCCTGGAAGCTCGGCACTCCGGCAAGGATCTGCCACAAAGAATATACCACCCTCCTCCCCAGCGCCTGGATACTGCATCTTTATTTTTATTTCTTCTTTTTTTTTTTTTTTTAAACACCCCCCCCCCNTTAAAACACCCCCCTCCTCCCCTTTTCTCCCCGGTCGTGTGTTTAAAAACCAAATATAGCCTCTTGCGGGGGGGAGGGGATGGAAATCTTCTCCTAGAAGGATTGGGAATCGTGCTGGGATTCGGGAGCGCCGGAGGAGGAGGAGGACGGCGGGGCCGGGGAGATGCGCTGCTCTCGCTGCCTGCACAAGGACTAGAGATTTTACACTTCCCGGAGCTTCATTTGGTACCAAACTGTTGGTTTTCCCCCCCCTTTCCCTCGCCTGGGCTGCTCGAAACCCCTCGGCGGTGTTAAAGACAACCCACGTGTAGCTGGTGGCCGGGTTTTAAGGTAGTTGGTGGGTTGGTTTTGGTTTTTTTTTTAATTATTATTTTTCACCGTCGAGGAACTGACAAAACTTGCCCGCTTCGCGCCGAGGTTCGGAACTGGAATGGAGCTGCTTTTCTCCCAAACACTACGGGGTGTGTGAGGGGGGAGCCAGGACGAAAACACCGAGTGGACTGATCCCCATCCGACCCACGAGGGATGATCCTGCACGGCGCTTGATGTGGGAAACACTTGGAGACTCAGAGACTTCGCCGTGTCCAGCATCTTAATTGCTGACTTATTTTCCTGTTGTTCTTTTTTTTAATTATTTTATTTTTAAGTGGATTCGTAGCATTACTTTTATGAATTGAATTTTGCCACCGTTTGTACAGAAGCCAAATGACACGTGTGTTTTGAAACACGGTTCCAAATATATTTATCCCTCCCTCAACCCGGATTCTCTCGAGAAAGAGCCGCGGGGAGGCCGTCAGTGTCTAAACAAACCTGAATTTAGTGTTTTATGAACACTACCTGCTGCAGAAATGTTGCTATAAATCGCTTTATAGCGGTTCAGCAAGAAGGGAGATTTTTCCAGCTTGCAGGACCCAGGAAACTGGATACTTAAAAGTCACTTAAATGTTTTAACAGCGTTGGAAAATGGGAGCTGCTACTAAGTTGGCGTTCGCTGTTTTTCTTATCTCTTGTTCATCAGGTAAGTGAATGTTCTTGGCTCTGTCGCTCTAAACAGGAAGGTTTTGGGGGTCAGCACTTGAGAGCTTGGGCCGATTCTCTGTGAATGAGGAGAAATCTCTTTTTTCAAGTGGCAAATGTTTTACTGGGAAGGCAGAAGGCTGGTTTTGTGTTTATTCTTAAAAATGCATAACGTGAGCACTTCAAACACGCAGCGCTTAGATTTCGGATCAGTTGTGTGGAATAAATGTGGAGACATAACCACCTAGTGTCAAATAAGTAATCTGGCAGTGCAGTTACTGGTGCTTGACGGTGTGTTTTTAAATAAGAATTACCCCGCTGAAATGCCCTTTTACTTCAGTTTGATCTCTTACTCTGAGCTATTCACTGGTCCCTCGTTAATGCTTCATTAATTTAGAATAGGTGCTGCTCTGAAAGCCTGGGCTCGTCCTTTAATGACAGCGAGGGGTGAGATGTGCAGACAGAATTGGGGTGAAAAGCCAGACTTTCAGTTTCTAAACAGTCATTTGTAACCTTTTGTGTTTCGCTGTTCAACATGTCACTGCTTTGTAGCGTCAAACCCGCTAATTTTCTCTTTAAAACAGCAGAATTTGAGTTCCAAAGGGCAGCTCCGAGTGCTGGGAAGCGAGCTGGGTGCGAGGACTTCCCCACGCTTCTCCAGGAGGAGAATTGTTATGGCAGCAACCAGTGGTTGGGCAACTGTTGGTCCAGTTCTGCTTGGTGCTCCCAAAAAAACCCTGGTGGGAGGTGTGCAAGGATCTGATACTGGTTTACAAGCAAGCTGCTTGCACTCGCATTTATTTTTAGTATATTTTAGTGTATCTGGTGCTCTCAGCGCCCTTGCAGGGTGTGCACAGACACACTTGTTTATGAGCCTCAAAGCCACCAGAGCAGAGCTCGGCTCCCCCTGAAAGGGGCGAGATGAGAGCCCTGTACAATCGCAGAGTTCTGAGGTGGAGGGTTTTGCTGAACAGGACGTTTTCCTGCGGTTAGTAAATGGATAGTCTAGTCTTGTGTCTGTAGTGGTATCGATCCGTTCCGTGCGCGCTAAATGTGCTGGGAGATGGCAGCGCCGCCAGAAATAACCCCCAAACCCTCCCAGTATGAACCAGGGGAGCAGCACAGCGGGTTAAGGACAGCCAGAAGGTTGGTGGGGGCTTGTCGGTTTTATTCCCCTTCCGAAACAAAGCGTGATTTCTGGCAGATTTGTCTTGCAGGAGAACATGCCTTTCGTCTTTTCCCAGTGTCTTTTTTTTTTAAGTCAAGCAACATTCGTCTTAATTCAGGGATATGTTTGTTAGAGAAACTTTTCCCCTCTCACTAACACTTTATGAAAGGCTCGGTGCCATCTGCTCTCCGTGGCTGTCTCTCTTCCACCTCTAAGATCCTTTTGCCTAGAGCACAGAATAGTGATTTTTGTTAACGTTACTTATCACACTTATTAAAAAGAAAGGTTAAGCAATGAAAAACCCCACTTTTCTTTAGCATTTCTTGCTCGGGTTGCCCTTGGTAAGGTACAAAGAATGTTTCTCTTGCCTGTGAAGAATGAATGTTTGCTAAATGAGCAGGAAGCAGCACTCCGGACTGCTTCTCATGTTAATGACATTGCTTTGGTGGTTATGCCAGTATTACACATTAAGTGTTCCGGTACTTAACAATTATTAAACTATTTTCTACTCCCCTGAAATTTTAGAATGTCTGCAGTCCTCTCGTAGGTCTGAAAGTAAGTTAGTTCAACAGCAAGCTGTTGTTTTTATGACCAAAATTATAAGATGACTTAAGATTTTAAGCATGAAGTGCAGGCGTTTTTATGAGTGGTGTGACTTATTTCACTTTAAACCCCTACCTGGCCAGTTGGTTCTAACACCATCATAACTTTCTTTTCCAGTCTTCAGTCTGAAAATAAGTCTGCCCAGCTTATATACTTAAGAATATTGGCAGTGGTTGAGGAAACGCCGGGGTTCAGGTGTGGAGGTGCCTGCTTTGCCTCCCTGCGGTGTCTCCAGCTCCTCGCAGCCTGTTTGGGTGTTGGTTTGCTGTTATTTGTTAATTTATTTTTATGTACATCCATGTTCTGCAGATGTTTACACAGCCAATTAATACCTGTGCTCTTTAAATAGGTGAAAATGTTGTGGTTTTTTGCTGCGTGGTGGGTGTGGAAGTGCTCTTTAGGTTCAAAGCAATTTGATTTTACCATCTGCAAACTTCTGTATGAAACCCAGCAAGTGCACTGGGAATGGACAGGACTTTCCAGTGGATCTAATCATCTTTGCTAAAGGGAGTGAAAATATTTTCCCCTTCTGACTAAGATATTTGAAAAAGAGCATCTGTGTTGTTATTAGGCTTTAAAATATTTGTAGATGCTTGGATAGAAGTGGGTGTAGGTTTGCACCCATCTGTAGTAATCCAAGAGGATGAGATGAATGCACAATAACTAAACATGAAAACAAAGTGCCCGGGTCAAGGTTCTCCTCGTGCCCTCTAATACACTTCTTAGATAAACCTGTGTGTATTTTTGATTTCATAAGGAACAGGAGAACCTGAAGGAATAATAAAATACTCCTGAGCAAGCTGCCTTACCTCTCCTGCAGGAGAGGCAAGGTTGGAGGTGAGCTTAACAAGAAGAACAGTAACCAAGAGAGCTGGTTCATCAAAGAAGGTGCTCTTAGATATTATCTGTGCTCTCCCCTCCCCCAGGGAAGTGTGTGTGTGTTCTGTAGTTCTGGGGATTGCTCAGTTGCTCTGTGACATTTCAGGAGCAGAGAATGTGTGCTTTCATCATTTTCTGTGATTTTTGGAGCATGCACCCCGTGCAGCTGAAAGTGGGGGAGATGTTGAAGCCGTGGATTGTTTTCAACCCCAAGCTTTTTCTGGGTGCTTTAGTTTAACATCTCGTGTTTCCTTTTGTTACTCTTAAGCTCCTTATTTCCCTAAACATTGTTTCTTTGGAGCTACTTGCTCTGCCTTTTATACCTGGGTGGTCCATCAGCAAAGGAATTCTGCAGTTCCAAGTCTTACAGGGGAAAAGACCTGTATTTTTTACAACTCATTTAAGCTAAAATCATGCTAAAAAATCACCTAAGCAGAGGAATCAGAAAAGCTGTGGTTCTCTCTTTCTCCTCATGCCAGATCACTCTCAAGCCACTCACCAGGTCTTGTGCTAAAGGAAATGGCATGGCAAAGATACCTTTGTAGTTGAAGGAGCATTTTCCCTGCATGGAGCATGTTTAAGTCTCTGATTTTTAATTTATTCTTCCCCTGTTTCACACACTTATCAGGGAAATGATTTTTTTTTTTAAATTTCTCTTTCCCTCAAAAAAAAAACCAGCTAGAACTGTAAAGCCCAAGATCCTGCTTTGACTTCAGAACCTGAATGGCTGGGTGTTCTGAAGGAATTGGAGGGAGGGAGGTGAGACTTTCTTCTTTGATTTTTACTGGTGTAACTTTGTTTTGGACAGTCCTTTCATTATGAATTTGGTAACCCTTGAAAACCCTGCCAAAGGTTTGAGAGTGTTTATGGAATTGTCTCTGTGTGTTCCCTGCTGCCTGTGCTTGGACTCTCCATCATGTTACTGCACAGGCAGGGCAGTAAACCACTTCAGATTAGTGCTGCTTTGGAAGTGAAATCCTGCTCCAGATTCCTTTTTTATCAGTGTTCACTTTTTTATATTAAATATCTTACCATTGTGCAATATCCTGGCACTCCTGATGTTGCTGCTGAGAGCAGGACTTGTAAACCTACTTAAAGCTGTTTTCAAGCATAGATACCTTTAGGTAGGGTTGATGCTATAACTGATTACAGGGCAAAAAGCTGTTAACTATTGCTAAGCAGTCTGTTAATACTTAACAGTTGCAAGCCCTAAATCTTCTGGGTTATGGCAAAGAGCTGTGCTTGTGCTAATGCAACATCAGAACACGTGAGCATCGTTGTGGTGAACTCTGCTTTGCAAATGTTTCCAGAGAGATGCTCTGTCAGGAGTTTATTTGCATATCTACCCTTCAGACACGAGTCCTTTCTCACAGATAGAGCTTAAATCAGTTTGCCTTCACATGCTGGATGCTGTGCAAGTTGGTGGGCAGGTGTTCTCTGCCAGGGGAATGCTGTTTTCTGCTCTATGGGGGTGCAGGAAGATAATTGCTGCTATCATGTATAATAGTTTTCAGCTGGTTTTAATGGAGAGCATTTGAATGCCTTTTTTTTTTTCTTTTTTTTTTTTTCTCCCCCACCTTTCTGGAATTTGGGGACAGAATTCCTTGGGTGACAGGTTTGGCTGATTTGTAAATGAGGGTAGATAAATAATTTTCTTCTCTGCTTAAACAGCGACATTATTTTTTGTCATATGATTAGTTCTAGGTAAGAGGAAAAATAACAGTAACTCCAATGTTTTTCATTCCTACTGATTCTCCTTTTCTTCCGAGCTTCTACACTTGTAGATTTTACAGGCTGTAAAAAGAGAGAGGTTGACAAGGAATCTGATTGTAGAAGAGATCTCTTGGTGAGGGGGAGATGCATTTCCACCACTTAATTAACCAAAAGCAGATTAATGCAAATGCCTGCCTGAGCTGGTTGGTAGCATCCATGGGCTGTTAGCTCTCTGATGTTGCTGAAAATGAGAACTCTTTAAAAAGATCAAGAAAATTACGGATTTTACAGCCAAGTTCTTGTGTGATGAAATCTTAATGTGTTTTTGTTGCCTTGGTGCTTGAAATTCGGCACATCTTATTTCCTGTGATTTCCATATGGAAATTGAAGTGTTATTGGGTGCCAGTGGCTTTGTGGCATCTCTTGTCTTCTCTCCCTGCACTGTCTGTGTGGTAGTGGGGGTTTTTTCTTAGAGAGTTTGTGACCATTGTGCCAAACTGCAGAGCATATTTAGGCTTAATCCCACAGAAAATGAATATTTACTGCCCTGTTGTTTACATTGCATATCTCTGTGGCTGAGAATCCCAAAGGTACTTTAGATGCATCAAATCCTTCGGTTGGTGGTGGAGAGAGAGCACAGAAGGGTTTATCCATTGCAGGAATTATTGTCATGGATTCACAGCAAAGTGAGCCGTGATGAGAAAGGTTTCCTCTGAATTTCCTGGCTAAAGTTGTAACTGGAAACAAGAAAAACACACAGTTCACTTACTAACTGGAGGCATAAATCTTTGGTTATGTGGTTAGAGGTATTAGAGAAACCCTTGGAAATGAGGGAAGCTTTTGTGGGAACAGCACTGTTCCTGCCCCAGGAGCAGCTGGAGGAGCACGGCTGGTGTTGGGAGGGGATCAGCTTAGGCTGGGTGTAGAGGTGTGAAGTCCTGCTTTGTGACAGCACCTGACCAGAGGTGGGTACAAACCCCCCTTATTCCTAAAGTAGTTCAGTGAAAGAATGTACCTTCTCCTCTGTTCGAGAGCGCTCCCAAATTAATTAATCCCGTTCTGCCGCTCGCCGCCAAAGAGGGATGAGCAGGACGGTGGCCTTTACCTCTCTGCTGTTGGAGCTTCCTTTGTGAGGGTTCTCCTAATGAACTGGGCTGGGATTCCTTTCATGGAGCAACTTCGTTATGGAGAAAATGAGCAAAGGGACACACTTGTAATTGTGTTGGTGCCAGGGAAGGTCCGAGCGGCGGCCGCGTCTCCATCCCCAAGTCCTGGTGACTTTGCAGCCTGGTGCCAGCTCGGTGTTCCCTTGGGCTTTGAGGGGAAAGGAACTATTGCCCCAGTATAAAAACCCCTGGTGGAAGTGCTAGTTAAATTGGTGCAGGATAATCTCTTTCAGTCAGGAGCAGAGTCAGCCCAAAATCGTAATTAATGTCAGTGTTATTCTGGAGTTGCTCACCAAGGCAGTTTGTTGGTAACCGTTAAACTGCATTGGCGTGGCCTTCCTGTGATAGTGACCATTGTTAGTTGGCAAGAGGGGCACGTGGTGTTGAAATAACTGAAATGGCTGGGTACCACCCTTCTGAGATTCCTGGTTTTGTTAGGATAAAATTGGGGGTTTTAAGGATTTGTGGGAAGATGTAATTAGGTGGTAATTTCATTCAAAATGCTGCAACCTGAACGTAATTAAAAGCAAACTCCTGTATATTCTTAACTATGACGGGCATGTAAGAAATGCCAAGATGCATTTCTCTGCTTTTCTAACTCTTTAATTACATGAGGGAAACATTGTCTACAGTCGGTGAATTGGACTGAGGGAATAGATAATGAAGAATGCTGGCTCTTTGCTAAAAAGGAAAGAATATTTCTGAAATTCTTGTTTTCTGGACTTTGGGATATCAAATACACTGTGTTTTGCATTTACAGCAAAACTGTGTATGGGAATTAAAATAAATGTAGGTATTGCTGCCTGCTCTAGTTTTGGTTTATACCTAATTGAGGCAGTTCTCCCAGTTGGGAGGATTCCACTGTCTCTGTAATCGGCAGCAAATGAGTTAAGTTTGGTGGTTTAATTCTGTACCTTGACACCATTAAAAGCTGATACCTGATAAGTTACTTAAGGCATTTAATCTGAAGGTTTGTTCTCAGAAAGTGTCTGCATAATTATTTTGAAAACTGCAAGAGTTTGTATAGCTGGGAATAGTGTTGCTTTTTCCGTGAGTTTAACTCTTTCTGTGTCCTCTGTTCCTGAATGGGCTGCACTGTCACTCCAGCAGAAAAAGAATTAGTTTTCCTAGCTGAAATTGCAAAGGCTCTTGTGGCAGATTGACTTTTAAAATGGGATGCTACCTGAGGAGGAGGAGGCCCATGGCCAGGTGCTGTGTGGAATGGACAGCTCAGTCTGTGACATGTGGCCCAAGGGCCAGTGAGCTGTTGGGATCTGCAGGGAAGAGACAGAACGTGAAGGAAAAAATTACCTACTTCATGTTTAAAGCTGATTTCTGGTTTAGATGAGTATTGAAGGTTTGGATGCAGGATCAGTCTTTCACCTTTCAGAATAGAAATGGGCCTGTCCTGTTTGAAATTCCCCCTCAGTGGAGTGTCCAGCCAAGCTCCAGGTCCTTGTCAGCAGAGCTGTGCCCAGCCTGCAGTCACCACTGCCCTGGGGCAGGGGCTGCTCTGTCCCCGAGGAGGCCCAGGACACACCACGGCTGTCCCTGTTGAATTCCAGGAAATCCCTGCTGGTCTCTGCTGTGCCTCAGGGCTGCCCACCCACCCTGTGGCATTTCCTGCAGCTCCCTGAGGTGTCCCCCCTGCTCTGGGCACCCCCAGGGGTGGGAAGCAGGATGGGGAAGCCCTCAGGGACCCCCTGCTCTGGATTGTTCTGTTCCCATCACAGCCTGGCTCCAGCTCCACATCTCTTTGCTCTGCTGGCTGATTTGAGCTGTGTTCCAGCACCTTCCTGCCTTTTGCTCCTCATCAACTTGTGATTTAAAGGGTTTTTTTCTTTGTAACTGAAGCCTGACCTCGTGTTTTCAGGTTCAGAGTTCTTATCTCACCTAGATAGCACTAATCTCCAGTCTTTAAATACTGCCCAAATCATCACAGTGGTCTTTATTCTCTCAGCTGTATTTTGAATACCTGGATTTTCAGTATCAACACACCAGTTGGAATTTGATCTGTTTTTAAAAGCTATTTTTAAATAGAACCAATCATTTTATCAGGCTTTCTAACATGAAAAACTGTTTCCTTCTAGGAATTTCCACATAAACAGGGAAGTGGGTTAATTTTGTTGTTGAGTTACAGTGTTAAGTGTATGAGACAAAATTAAACTTTGCAGTAACTGTTAATTTTAGACATTTTTGCTGGTGTTTGTCAGTAGAGGGTACAGATAGTTCTCTTTAGCTCACAGCAATTACATGATGGAAGAGTTTTCTTTAAATATTTCCGTGTTTCAGGGTTGAAAAACATTTAGGCTCTGAAAGTTGCAAAAGGACACACAATTGTTTGAATTACTGCATTTTTATATAAAACTAGATTACTTATTTTTCATCATTTATGTTTTAAAAGTAGCACAGAAAAAACCACTGGTTTAATATTTTAATTCTCTGATCTTTAATTTTAAAAAGGGTCTGTTCTGCAAGTTGTCCCTGGGCATAATTAAATTTCATTAAATTTAACACAAAGCCTGTCAAAAAGATCAGCTTTAAATGGCTTTTAAAAATGTTAATGACTCGATTATGTTTTATTGAAGTTCAGGTTGTGTCTGAACTGGGTGGGGACAGACCCCAACAAATTAAGCCTCACCTAACCTGGCCCATTTAGATTAATCCTAATGAGTTGTGAGCTCTTGCCTGGTTTCCCTGTGCCATTTATGTACTAAAACCAACATGTGGAACCAGGAATAATTTGTGAGAAGGTGATGAAAAACCACAGGATGGTTTTGCTTCCATTCCTGCCCCAAACTCAGCATTTACCAACACTCTGGGAAACCCCCCATGAAAAAAACCACAATTGTTTGGTGAAAGTTTTCTGTTTCTGTTCATTTGAAAAAGTCCTTTTAGGTCAGAGTCTTTCAGGGAAGCCAAAGTGCCCAGATCCCGCTTTTCATTCCATTGGAGAAGGATTGGATCCCTCTTGAAAAATTCTTATGCTCCATTGTGCAGCTGTACTTTTCCAGTGGCTTAAAAACATTAGGATGGATGACAAAGAAAGCCAAATTAATTTTCTAGAACCGTGTTTGCCAGAGTATTTCTCGGAAATTTAATAATCCCAGAATTGTTTCCCTCAATGTTATTATAAATATTATGGTGTTGGAAGCTCTTTCATTCCAAGTGAAGACGTGAGAGAAGAGGTGAATGACCAGTTTCCATTTCTTAATGTGTAAGAGTGAAAAAATGCCTGTTGGAATTTGGTTTGGATAAACTTCTGGGATATTTGTCTGCTGACAAAGGATATTCTGGGGGAGCTTCAGCTGACCATCTGAACTCTCCTCCCTGCTGTCTTCCTTCCATCCAAAGTCCAACATTTTTTCAAGGGAAGCTCATTCGCAGTGTCAGTGCTTGTTGGAAAAACCCATTATTCCAGCATGGACTGACACATTCCCAGTGCAGCAAGTCCTAGGCTTTGATAGGAACTCCTGGAACATTCCATCAGCTTTAAATGGTCCTTGTGGATAACGAACAAGTGTCAGATTTGACTTGGTTGGTGGCATCCTGAGGATATTCCAGCAGAAAAAGTCACTTTGAAGCAGAGGTTCAGTAGTGGAAATGTTATAGAACTGAGCCCACAGTGTCTGTGTGTTTGAATTGTTCAGCCAGCTTCAAAAACCAGGTAGTTACCTTGTGCTTGTCCAGAGGGGTTGTTTCAGCTGTGGGATGTGTAAGAAAAGTGATCAGAGAACAGAGAGACTGGGAGTTCCTCTTCTCTGTGTCCTCTTCCTCACCCACATCCCCACTTTGGGATGAAGTCACACTTCACTCTTGGTCCAGCCTCGTGCTGTCTGACTTTGGGCTGGGCTGATTCAACTTGCTAAGCCAGCAGAAGTGGCTTGGGAAATCAGCAAGGGGCTTTTTGCAGCCAGTACCAAATGAGGGAAAGAGATGGGTTAAAAGATGATGAGGCAGGGAAAGGGATGGGTGGAATGAGGGTGGCAGTGAGTCTGCAGGAATTGTCCTAGGAAGTGAATTATGAAGGGAAAAGGGCACAGTGTTGGTGATGGAGCTGTTCTGTGTATGTATTGGGTAGGAACAGGACAGTGGCACAGTTAATCATCTTTTTTAATAGCCTGCATCTTTGAAAAGGACAGTTCTTCCAAGGTTCTCAGTGCCTGCCTGTTCTCAATGGGGTTTGTTCTCTTCCCTTGCTTTTTAAGTATCTCCCTGTTGTTGCCCAGAGAAGCTGTGGCTGCCCCTGGATCCCTGGAAGTGTCCAAGGCCAGGTTGGACGGGGCTTGGAGCAACCTGGGCTGGTGGAAGGTGTCCCTGCCCATGACAGGGGGTGGCACTGGATGGAACTTAAGGTCCCTTCCAACCCAAACTGTTCTGTGGTTCAAAGGAAAAGGTGATAAAATTCACTGTTATCTCCCAGGTCCTCTGGTGACAGTGAGGTGGGAACTAAATGTGAGATTCACAGAAAGGCTGATACAATGAGCTGTAAAATCCAGTTACAGCCCAAGCTTAAGATAATGTTTTGGAAAGACTATTTGCATCATAATCTTAGCAGCATCTAATTTGTGTTAATCAAAATTTCACTGCAGGCTTTCCTAGAAACTTATTCTGAGCAGGTTGGCATGAAAGTTTATGCAAAACCTCTTGGAAAATTCTGATCCAAGCAGAGAACAGACAGCACTCAAGGGTCTGGAAATGATGAGGGAGGAATGCAGGTGAGGTCCTGAATATGGTGATGATGTTTGATAATGGCTGAATGTACTGAATCAAAACGCTTAGCACAGCATCAGGAATCACATGTGCAAACAAGGGCTGATCTGGTGATTTTTATGGATCAGCTGAGCAGCCTGGAGCAGTTCTGGATCTCTGTCTCCCTGGGCTGGGAGATCTCAGTCTCAGGAGCACCTTCCAGGTGCCAGGGGAGTGTGTAAGAACCAGGACACTTGTCAGGAGCTTCTCCTGTTGGTGCCGCTGCAGTTATAAACAGCCAGTGAATTGACAAAGGGCATAAACCAGGAATATCTCCCAGGGAGGGGGCACAGCCTGGGAGGAAAAGGTGGGGATGAGATTGTGGTACTTGGAGTGCAGCTCCTGACCAGGTCTTTGGGCCACCTCCTGAACTCCTCAGCCTTTTGTTGCACTCCGGTGTGAAATCAGCCTCGGGCTGTTACTGGGCTTTGTTCAGAGACCCCGTTGATTTTAACCTTCCCTCAAATGCTGCCTGAGGATTTCTGGGTCCAAATCCAGGGATGGGCAACCAAAGAGAGAGAAGCTGATCTCCAGTAGCAGTATTGTGAAACTGCATAAAGCATGACTGAAGTCTAGATCAGTTTCAAACACATGTCATTGTTCTGGTTCTTCCCAGCCATGGTCATCTTAGCTTGGCCCAAAACCTGCTTTCCTTTTAGGGGAGAGACAAGCCAGTGTTCCCAGGCCCAGACTGCAATTTCCAGCATCCTGTTCCTTTGGCTGCTTCCAGTTAACTGTGATATCTCAGTTGTTTTCTGCTTGAAGCTGCATCTTTAAACCCCTCCTTCCTTGAGGCCACCTAGGCCTGCCACCATTGGAAAGCAGAGGCCTAAATGTACCTTGGTTTTCCTTTCTTCCCAAGTTCCTTCTAGCAAGGCTGTTTATTCCTGGGATCCCTATCCTGGGAGCATAATGTTCCTTTCTTATTTACCTTTGCCAGCTCATCTTTTTACTCAGCTCAACAAAATCTCCACCCCACCTGCCAGTCCCCAAAAAGGGTTTGTTTATTTGTTGCTGGAGGAGTCTTGTGGAACTCTAGGAACTAAAGTGTCTTATGGAAAATTCTGGAGGAAAGATGAGATACTGGCAGTGGAAGCAGAGAGATAAGTTCGGTGTCACACTCTTCCTCTCCCTTTCCAATCCAATCCCAAACATTACATGCAGAAAGGGCATTGCTTCTTTTTGCTCAGCTAGTCCTCAGCCAGCCTGGCACTTGGGAACAGCTGACTTGTACAAGAAAAAGCAGGAAGGGCCCTGAAGGGATTGATGTGGCCACAGGGAGACTGAGGCAAATGGAAGTGAATGACTGGAATTCCCTGGTCAGATGATCTTTGGCCCCTGGGGAATCAAACTGCCCTGGGGCTGACAAGGTCACTGGAGTCTGAACTTCCACACAAGAAGCTTTTATATGGAATTTCCAGTAGCTGCCTTGTAGTGGAGAGCAAGCTCTTTTCTAGGATGTAGAATCCTTAAAAAAAATCCCTGGTAATTTAGGTAGATGGCCTCAAGCCTGGGAAGGATGGACTGGATGGAGGCACCGAGTCTAGAACTGCAGCTTCTGTGGGCAGGAGCTCTGAGTGTGCTCTGTGTTCCCTCCTGATGTGCCCAGGGCAATTCCAGGCTCTGTGGGCACCAGGCCTGAGTTTCTCCTCTGACTGTACAGGGAACTGGGATCCCGGAGTTCAGGGCACTGCCAATCTTGGGATCTGTGTGTAAATAACGCCATGCTTAAATAAACACTGTAAGAGCACACTAAGGCAGCTGGAATGCTGCAGCCACCTTGGCTGCACAGCATTACTGCTGAGCACAGTCAGGGCAAAGGGAGCTGACAGGCTGCTGCTCCCTTTGGTTTCCAAGGAAGTTTTTATTAGGAGGAAGGTGGCCCAGAAGAGCCTGGGATGCCTTGTGTGGTCTCTGTAACACCAGTCTTGCTGTTCTGGTAGGACAGAATAAACCACTCCTAAGGGTGCTGCTCTGCAAAGTTGAGTCACTCGTGCTGTATGGCCACTGATTTACCAAATAAGTTGGTGTGTGGGGTGGCTGGAGGTAATCATTGGCCTGGAGAAAAAAACAGCAACAAAAAAACCCCAGAACAAACAAAAAGCAGACAGTTTGTTTTCTCATTTTTAAAGGTTGTGCTCCTGCCGATCTCAGTGATCCAGCTCTTTATGTTCACATTTAAATACTCATTGACTACTTCAGGAAAAACACCTGGAACAGACAAGCCATGAGAATTCTGCCATAAGTTTTTGTGTTGCAGTTGTGGAGGTTTGGTGTTCTGGACTGCCAGGAGAATTGACTGTGGAGTGAATTCCTCAGCTGTGACAGGA
This sequence comes from Campylorhamphus procurvoides, assembly GCA_013396655.1. Classification (NCBI taxonomy): domain Eukaryota; kingdom Metazoa; phylum Chordata; class Aves; order Passeriformes; family Dendrocolaptidae; genus Campylorhamphus; species Campylorhamphus procurvoides. The sequence goes on along the minus strand of WBMV01003638.1, from coordinate 113,800 downwards.
GGAACACCTGTTTCTGTGGGAGCACAAGCTCCTCTCCATCAAAGACACCTGGCACTAGCAGCCCTTAGAATTGTGTTTATGATTTTGGTGTAAAGTACTCCAAATACAGCTTGGGAAGGTCTCTTGAGAAAGAATCAGGGAGATTAGTGACTGTCTTAAAGAAAATGCATCATCATTCTGTCCATTACCTTAATACCCAAAAGGTCTTATTTTACTAGTCCAGAAATGCATTCTTTTGGATGTGGCTTTTCCCCCCCTGCCCAATAACTAAGAATAAAAGTTCCATCTGAGCACATATAGAATTTAACTAAATGTAAACAGCTTGAAATCTGCTGAGTTTTTTTCTGTTCTAAGTGTCCTAAGAATTCCAAGCATCAGGCTTGGAGGATTTGCCTTCTAAGCATTGTTCCTTTTTAAATCAGGTTGGGAATTTGAAGTGAATAACCCAGATACTGCTGAGTACCTGTAATTTCTCCATCCCAATCCACTCCAGCATCCTACCTTGGTCTGATAACCACAGAAATGTATTTAGAGATGCTTTGGGGGCCAAATACCTTGATAACTTGTCTTTTCTTCCTGCTCAGCCTGGCCAGCTGCTTCACATCAAACCCCCTGAAATGATTGATGAAGGTACTTTAAGCAGAAAAAGTACATTTACTAATGATGGGTAATTAAACTGTGGAACTCACTGTTTCAGAACATGTGGAAATAAAAAATGATCTCGCAGATGGACAAATTCAAGGGGGATAGTTTGTTCAGAGGTGATTAAACTTGCTCTGGATGGAACTTCCAGCTCAAATAATTCCTGATTGCTGAATGCTCCTGCCAGAAGCCTCTACTCAGCCTACAATTCCTGATGTCTTTGAAACATTCTCCTCAAAAAGGGTATTTGGGATGAAAATTAGGCCAACCTTCTGTGTTTATGCTGAGCTGGCAGCTTAATACCAGCTTTGGTTTGAGCATTTGTTCTCCTCTTCTCTTCCAAACAGGACAACAGTTACAGCTCAATGTTTGCAGGATCCCCTTCCCCAGCACCCTGTCCTTGGGTGATTCCCACTGCAGGGAGTGGCCCTTCCCCTCCCTTGGCCAGGTTTTCACAGCCCTGCTGTGGCACCAGGGAGGGAACTGACTCAGCACTTGCTGGCGTGGGCAAAGTCCACCTCGCCCCGCTCGCCCCATGGCTTTGTGCAGTTAAATTGTAGCTCATGTTGATTGGGATTCCATCTGGGAGCCCTCAAGGAGGGTTCTGAGGGGCATGAAGGGCCAGGGGGGTGTGGGTGAGGCAGGGTCTGGGCAGTGAGGTCTGTGGTGGGTTCTCACAAGTGCTGGGTAGTGGATCTGCCTCTCTGAGTTGATCTCATCGATCCCAGGCAGGGTCAATGTCTGACTTCTCCTCCCACTCGGTGGTGTCCCGTGTCAGCAGGTTCTGTGTAACGTGCTGCTGGCTTCAGCCTTGCTCCTCCTGGGTGACTTTAGGCACAGTGGCAGTGCAGAGATGGCACATGATAAGGGCTGAGCCAACGGGAGTATCCTGGCTTCCTCCAAGCTGCTTTCATATGTTGAGTCCTCTGCTGCTGCCTTAGGACCAGAACAGAGCAAAACTGCTTTGTGTGTGATTTGTACTCTGTAGATTTCTTTTCCCTGGGCATTGGTAACCTTTGGTTTAAAATTCTGGATTTCTGGTTCCCTCACCCAGATAATTGAAAAGTGTCTTCACCTCTTGCACTGTGTGCTGGCACAGAACTCCTTGAGTAGCTGCTTTCTCAAAGCCTTTGTTGACACGGAGTAGTGCAGGTTAGTCTGATTGTCCAAAATGCTGTGAAATCCAGAATTCAGCATAATTATTGTTAGCCCCTGATACAGTCCATGAGGAGAATCTTTGCCTCTTTCTCCTCTGCCTCCATGTGCAGTGGGTGGAATGGTGTTCCTGAGGAGTCAGTCCTGCAATGCTGTTCCTGAGGGGTCCTGCCCTGTTGTGTCCGACCACATCACTTCTGTCATGGCTTAAGGTAGAGATTGGGAGGTTGCAGGGAATTTGTGCTTGCAGAGAATGGCATTAATAGGCAGAACTGTAAATTTCTGTTCTGTAATCTTTTGTGCAGCATGGCTGAAATGTTGCCCTTTTCCTCTCCTTCTGCCAGTGTCTGGTATTTGGTGATTCCTTAGGAGTGGTTTTGGACCTCTCTGGCTGGTCTGCCACAAGTAAACTAATGGAATGTATTTATGGCTTTGTCCTCCTGCTGAGAGGCAGGAGGGGTTCACACCACTGCCTCTGGGCAGGGGGAGTGCTTATGGAAAACATGCTGGGGGAACATGATTTTATTAGCATGGAACTTGGAGTTTTAATCATCAAATTTAAGGCTGTCACTTTGTCAGTGTCAAGAGGCTTTTTAATGTAGCAGCGACATTCATGTTCTGACTTTAAAGGTGTTCTTGAATAAGAAGGTCACAATCATATCCTAAAGTGCCTTCCAGATTTCAGATCACTAGATGTCATTTTCTTAATTGTTATCTAAATTTAGAAGACAAATGAACTGGTAGTAGCAAGTGCAGTGCTTCCACCTGCAAGCTTTTGTTTGTGGTGTTGTTCTGCCCTGTCACGTACATCCCTGATTCATCCGTGGACTTGGGAGTTGTTTCCACTGGAAGGTCAGGGAGAACAGTCAGAACTGACTCTGCACAGCCCCAGCCTTATTTCTGGTTCATTCCATGAGATGGGATAATAAAAACTCGAGTTTATATGGCTGCAGTTAGGATAGAAACCCAATTTGGTTTGCTAGCGACAGACCAAAAGCAGTCTGTCTAGTTCTAGTTATTCTATCCAATTTACCTGATGAGAATTAAACACAGGAAAAGCTTCTGCTGCCCAAACAAATCCCGTGGTTTTGAAGATAAATAGCCAAGCTCTGAGGGAGCCTCTGCATCATCTTACAGCACTTCAGCATTTCCTGCTCACCTAAATACTTGTAATTTTTATTTTATTTTTTTTTACTTAAAGGATTGTAGTGGAGTAGATCAGGTAAGACAATTGAACCATTGGCCAGAAAATAGCTTGCCTTGCTGTGGCACTGTGAGATGCCCAGTTAAATAACAAAATAACACCAAGAAATGAACTTAAACCACAATATACGAGGGTATTTCTCTGAGCACTCCGATTTCCACAGGTGTAGGAGTCTCAAAAGGTGTGCAGAGTCTCCCTTTGTTAAACTGCTTTTTGTAGGAGGTTAAAGTTACATTAAAAATACATTAAAAAAAAAAAAAACGTGTTGTCAGTAGGACTAAAGATAGGAAATCCTTAAAATAGCTCAGGCAAATGAACTCCAGCACTCCAGGAATACTGCAGAGCTTCGGGATGTGCTGCTGCCTGTGCAGGGAGAATAAACCAGGTGCTTTGCTGTGTTCTCTTCAATGAAATATTGACTTTTCAGTGGGAGATGATGTTACTGGGGCAGTGCTGGCATTGCTGCTGCAAAATAGCTGTGCTGAAGCTTTGAATTTCCAAAGCGAAGCCGACAAATGGGGAAAGGCTCAGAAAAAAACGCTTCCAAGAATAATCTTTTTGTCTCCAAATCTCGTGTTATGGAGGGGCTGAGAAATCTCAGTCCATTCAGGGCAAGGAGCAGCGTGATGGCTGCAGAGAGGAGGCATTTCTGGCCTTCAGGTGTTAGCAGGGATGATAAAAATCAGCATTTTCAGTGCGTGCTGGTGCAGGGGTGGGTACACAGCGTGCCGTTTGGAACCAAGGGGTTCAATTTTGAATAAGAGATTCCCGTGGGATGTGGGGCTGGCTCGGGACTGGGGCAGCTGGAGGCACAAATTACCAGTTCCACTTCTCTGCCCCTGTGGGTTTACAATGCTGTGCATTTCTTGCATTTCCCCACCTCTTGCCTTGGGGTTCTAAGACAGGATGGATTATTTTTGTTTTGTGGATGTGCCTCTCCCAGGCTCTTCTTGGATCGTATGAAAACCTTAGCAGGAGGGAAAGGTTTCATTAAAATAAATGATTGCTCATGAATATTCAAGAGAGAATGGACCAGGATATAAGCAAAATAAAGGTAAACAAGGAATAGATTATTTTTTGTATCAAAGGATATGTGTTAAATCACGTAAATATTCTGTATCACCATCTCTCCAATTTTTAATTCCCCTATAAGATGTAGGAGCGAGGTAATTCTTTTTATAGAAAGAAAAAGGAAAAGAAGGTGATTATTTATATTCTTGAGTCTCCCAAAGCTGAAGAAAACTGTGTAGGAAATACCTTGCACTTTATTGCTGCCTGCTGAGTTACAATCTGAAAGGCAGAATAGCAGATCAGGACTTAATTCAATATTTAGGGAATTCCTACCTTGTGCCAGCAGTGCCAAATCATTGTTGCTGCTCACTGGGCCTCCTTAGCAATACTTTATCCCATCCTGTCCCCACATCCTCTGTCCAGGGAGCTCTACAAGTGGATTTAAAATGGCATGAGCTCGTTTCAAAGTGAGCAGAATAGCTCTGTAATCAGTGATAAATATCTGATTGAAAGATAATTAAAAATACTTGCCATACATAAGCATGTGATTTTTAAGTAAAAGTTGTTTCTGCTTGCTTAGGAGGTGATAAGATTGTGGACTAAATGTGATTAATGTTCTTTGCAGATGTTGCTTTATATGCTTAGGCTTTCAAAGTAAAGCAGTCTAGACTGTCTGTCTGCATTCTCCTGCAGCTTTGATCTTGATTAAAACTGGTTGTATTGCATTTATCATCTTCCTTTCCCCGATGCCAGAAAGTATCTGCAGCATTTCTTTGCATCTCTGTTTGTTTGTACAGAAAGAGACTCGGTATCACCTCTGAATGCTGTAAAAATTGCACTTTTGGGTAGTGCAGCAAGTAGCAAAAATGGATATTTGGTGTCTGGAAAGCCTTGAAAAGATCACTTGGGTCATTTCAGAGGCAGCAAAGGCTGTGCAAAGCCTTAGGTAAATGTAGAGGAGGGAATGGAGGGAACCCCAGTGGGTTTTCCCCCTCCCTTGGATGGGGATCTGAGGGAGGCTGGTGGGTGCTTTGATCCTGGCACTGCACTCCTTGGGGTTTGTCAGGGCTGAGACCAGGAGCTCTGCACATCCAACCATTCCATCCTGCCAAACCAGGAGCTCTCTCCCTGATTTCCACCCTCCCAGCTCAGGGTGATGCACCCAGCTGGCTCCAGGCTCTGGAAAAGGGTCAAACCCAGCAAAGCACCCAAATTTAGGGCAATTTATGGGGGCTGGTGCCATTTGAAATACAGTATGGGAGGGCAGAGATGCTGCGAGGTGGGAGCTGCTCAACCTTTGTTGGGTGTTCAGTCTTTGGGAGATGGACATTTGTGTGCCCCAAGCACAGCCAGAGGGGCTCCTCCAACATCTGAAATGTTTATGTTCTTATTTATCAGTCAGAGAGGCTCTTCCTACATCTGAAATGTTTATTTCCTTATTTATCAATCAGATTATTTAGGGCCAATTGCAGAACTTCTGGGGAAGCCTGAAGTGAAGGCAAACCTTTTAATCCTGAAACCATTTGCTGGTCGGTCAGTAAAACATTTTGGGTATTTCCATGAAATATTAAAGGTTTATTTGCTATTTTGGTTTTTGTTGTTGCTGCCTCTGAGTGTTTTATTGCAGTCTGTTGGTTAGAGTTGTTTGTGAGACATTTTTGCATCTAGACCACGGTGGTGCCTTCAACCCAAGGGTGGGAACCTGGCTCCGTGCTCATCCAGTGTACAAAGTAACTAGACAACAAATTAAATAATATTTTTTGTTATAAACCATTTGTAAATCCATTCTAGGAGGCAGTGGGCTGTGCATTGCTCTGTAGTCTGTCATTATTTAATTTTCCCTTGGTTTTTCTACAGTCCTAAAGCTCTTCTGCTTTTGTTGTGTCTTGGCAACCAAGATTCTTTTTAAAATTTAAAATTTCTTTCTCTTTAGTTCTCCAACAAATGTTTTTCACTGATTTGCAGGCTCTAAACTTGTATATTTTGGGATTATGGTGTCAGAATGGGGCTGTAGAACCAAAATTCAGCTGGATGGGGTGTTCCCAAAAACCCAAAATCCAGCAGCAAGAAGTTTTTAGTGTTGGTTTGAATATTTTCATAACACACAGAGCGATGACTCCAGTTCTACTGAGTGTGTGCAAATGGTTCCTAAATGAGAATTTAATATGATATTTGAATTATTAAATGTTTACTGCTTTAAAGATGCCTTCAGTAGCTTCACACTTAGAGATAATTCCAGCAATAACCTTGAGCTTCTGAAAGGTTTTTGTCCTTTTAAGTGAGATGTTGCAGATTGACACCAAATCCGTTGTTATTCAGACATAACCACAAATCAGAATATTTTGGTCCTTTTTAAGTTGGATTTTTTTTCCCCTAAATTGCTTGCTGTTGGTAGATTATATATAAAACCCTCCAAATACTGCATTTTAGGGAGATCATTTGCAGATTGCTAGAATTGAACTGCTGTTCCTTCTAATGAGGGAAAAGAGAGGCAATTTCATCTTCTAAATTTCTTTTATTATTATTTATTTAGTAATTTAAAACTATTGTATCTTTTTAAAATCATTACTATAGAGTTGCATTCCAGAGCACCAACAAGAGTTTTAGAAATGTAATTTTGAGGCTTTTTTCCAGTCAGCTCTTAAAGCTCTGATAACAAAACATGAGAAGAGTTAAGTTTTAATATGTTTTGTCCTGACCTTAATAACCTCCTTTTGGTTTTGAAGTGCTTCCTTTTTGCATCTGTTCTTTTAGTTGTCAATCCTGCTTTTCTGGAGACAATCAGTAATAATATTAAAAAAAAAAGACCAGTGGAAAGCAAAACCTGCTTCCTGGGTATCCATAAAGATTAGGGAGACCCAGAGCAGAGGAACAGTTTAATTTGAGGTGCAGGAGGAAGTTGCTTTGTTGTTCCACTGCTGGTTTCATCGTCTGCATCTTAAATACAAGATATTTTTGACTGAGCAGTGACTTCTATCAGAATTCATTCTCCATAAAAGCTGCCACAATCCTGATAAATGGAGCTCACTTTGAGCATGGGGAGGTGATGGTGGGGGTTGAAATTGGAAGAATATTTAAATCATGAGTATTATTTATGGAGAAAACATTTACTGAATGGAGACTTCATAGCTGGGCTCTGGATTTCACTGCTGTTTTAGAAGACAAGTCCAGAAGGAGATATTTCCAACAGCAAAGTGTTTGTTCCCTTCTCCCTCCACTGCCCTCCTGGCCAGAGTGTGCCTGCCCTGCCTGCAGAGGTTTGGCTGTAAACAGCCTTGTCCCGAGCTACAGAAATGGGATTTTTAACGTAATCTTCAGATTACAGTCTGGGGAGCCAAATAAGGCAGCCTGAGAGGGGGCAAATAAAACTGGCTGTGTCTTGGAATGGATTTTACCAGAGGTAAAGAAGCGGTTTTGCTGGGTTTTTAAATATAATCAGTAGTGATTGCAGAACACAGAGACACAGATTTGAAAGCTCTTCCAGGGTAGGAAAGGTTTGGAATTTGGCATCAGTAGAGCAGAAATGGAATTAGACACGGCAGAGTTTGAGGTTGTGTAGCTGTTTTGCTTCAGGAAGAGGGTTCAGCAGTCACAAACATCTTAGCATTTCTGTGCTGATAGGTATTTACTCAGATGTGTGATGCTGCAGCCTGACATTTAGTCAAGTTTTGGAGGCTGAGGGGAGGAATTACTTCCACTCATTTGTGCCAGTTCAGCTGTTTGAGGCTGCACAGCTCTTTGGGTGGAGCTGCAGCTCCAGAACGTGTTTCAGACTGTGCTCTTGGATCACTTGGTAGGGATGCATCCCATCCCAAAATGCTTCTGGAGGAGCATTTCCTGGCAAACAAACCCAGTGTGGACACCAGAGGGGTCTTTGGGAATGGCTGAGGTCCTGAGTGGAGTTCTGGCCAACCTGTGTAAGCAGGAGGGGCTTGGAGAGTCCTGTTGGGATGAGGTGGGGAAATTAAAATACAAACCCCCCGGGATAACTGTGTGGAATCAGCACTGAAGCTCAACCTGATGATTCTCGATAAATAACTTGGAGAGTTGAAAGAGGGAGGGGCAGGGAAGGGTTTCCAGGTGAACATGGCAAGGCTTGAATTTTTCAGCAAAGCTGGATCCTGTGTTATCCTGTTTGCAGGTCCAAGATAATCCCTGTGTGTGTTTACACAAATCTGGAACCTGTCTTTGCTACTGGTGAGCTGCCATCTGGCCAAGGGCAGCTGGAGCTTGTCTGGATGTGCTGGGCAGGGTTGTGCCCTCCCCACCAGCCCAGGCAAACAGCTCAGCACTCAACACTTCTGCAGCAAAACAACACAGCTGATGCTTTTAAATATAAATAAAAAATACGTGAAAACCGGTTGTAAGGATGTTTATGCCTGGGATCTTGGTTGTAACCACAGAAAAAAGTGCACTATAGCGATGGCAAAAGAATTTTAATGTAAATAAGAAGCTTGATCAGCATATGTAGGATAACCAGGGAGTGTTTTTGCTTGCAATAGCACCGAGTGGGCCACGACACCCACGGAGGGATTTGTTTGAGCTCCGAGTTGAAGGCAGAATCACACTGGTCTTGTTGTCTTTTCAATAGTTATATAAGGTCCTGTAAGACAGAAAAAGAAGTGGGGGTTGGATATATCATGTGGAGGAAACATCAAATGTGAAGTTGGATCCTTGCCTCGGAGATGTCTTGACTGTGTTTTTGTTTGCCTTGGTGTGTGGTTCTGTTTTCTTTGCAGTCAAACTGTTAAAAAATTTGCATTGTGCTCGACTGATTTGGAAGGCAAAAGGTAGAATCATTTCTTGTAATTGGCCTCACTTAAATCTTCTCTGCCCATTTTGGGGGATCAGAAGGGAGCCCCTTATTTCTCATTATATATAGTGGTGAAATATTGATCCTGATCATATTCAACAGGATTCTGGAAGATGCAGGTTACAGTGTAGAAACAATGTCATTTACTACTGACCTTGTGCTATAACCAGATAAGGAAATTGGAAGGCAGCTAAAATTCCTGTGAAGCTTTTCTTATGCTTTTTCCTTGAGTAATTAGTATGTTTGAATTTCCCATCTCCATGAGGCTGCAGGGATGTCACACTTCCATTTCAGACTTCTCTAAATGTTCTGTAGTCCACGGTTGGGAATTTCTTACGGAGTTTCTTAGCTCAGAGAAAAACTCCCAGAAATCCCAGCCCTGAGAAAGGGTCATTTTGACCCAAAGTACCATTGAGATTCACAGCTGGATGTCACTGCATTCCAGTTACTCTGGGATCAGGGGAACAGCTATGACAGGTGTCTGAGATCATCCCTGGGAAACTCCCTGCCAGGCCTTGAAATAGAAATTCTGCTGGTTCTGCCTCCACCAGTGTGAGAGTCATCCTTGGAAACGCTTCATTCTTCCCACTCCACTTTGGATACCCTTAGGTCATGTGTTTGGGCTTTAATTGGGAGCCTTTCAGGCTCAAGTGCCTCTTTTTTAGTTTAGTGACAGCATTGCAGGGCTGTGTGGGGATGGTGTCACTCAGCGTGCCATGGGAGAGCATCCCTGGCTCCTTCCTGGGCAGTCAGGGGGCAGCAGAACCCCAGTTTGTGAGTTTTAATGTCAAAAATGAATCGGTTTTATTGCTTGTGTTTCGGGGTTGTGCTGGGAAGACCAGGATAATCCCAAGTGGGAACTGTGTGTTATTTGGAGCATTAGTGCCTGTTTGGCCTTATTCTGTTTTTTCCAGCATCTGAGTATTGTAGAATTTAAATTTTTCTGGTGAGTTTTGTGTTACTAACTGTAGATTTTCCCCACCTTTAATACCTTCTCTGTCGTGCCAGGGAGGAACTTTTGACCAGCACATGTGAGGTGAGTGCAGCCCCAAGGCTGTGCTTCAAAGCAATCAATTTATAGGGTATTTCAAGCCTTTCCCCCCTCCAAAAATCACCAGACAGCAGATGAGAGGGCTGTGTGTCTGTGCTGCTCACACCTTGCAGTGACAGCAGTGGCATCTTTGAACTTGAAAACATCGGCCTGTGTTTTGGTGCCTTCCCTTGAAGTTGGGAAGTGTGAAAAATAACACTTCACTTGAAGCCTCTGGAGATTCCCAGAGGATGACAGTCTTGATCTCGGAGGGAACCAGCTGATGCTGCTCTTCCTGGCACCTTCATTTCTGCCTAAACATCGTCCTGACCCTTTTTCTCCATGTTCTGCCACGTGCTTTGCTCTGAAATGGATCTGGAAAACTTGGGCACAGGAGGTCTGGGGTTTTCCCACTTCCTTAAATCCAGGCTTAAATAAGATATTCGGAAGTAGAAGGCAGAAAATGGAAGTTGTCTACAAAATCCTATTACAACACTGTTAATTTCTGCTAACAATAGAACAAACTGCTGGGAGGGACTGTGGGGTGGGGAGGGAACCCATTGCAAGAGTCATTCCAGCTTTTTTCCCTCTAGCAAGAGGCCTGTGCACTGACAGGACAAGGGGGATGGCTTGGAGCTGAAGAGGGTGGATTTAGGTAGGATACTGGGAAGGAATTGTTGGCTTGGAGGGTGGGGAGGAACTGGAATAGATTTCCCAGAGAAGCTGTGGCTGCCCCTGGATCCCTGGGACGTGTCCAAGGCCAGGTTGGAGCAGCCTGGGACAATGGGAGGTGTCCCTGCACTGACAGCATCTGTATTCACACTCCCTGTATTTTTTAAAATAAAACCAGTAAATATCTATATATGTAAAATAATCAAGTGGTTAGAGCAGCTGACTCTAAAAATTCTCTTCCACACTGTGAGTGCAGAAGATTCCTTTAGAAAAAGGGTTGTGTTCTGGTTGCTGCCCCTTTAGCAAACCAGGGGTTGCAGGGAGTTTTTTAACAACACAGATGTTCTTCTTCTCTCCTTTCTCCTCTTCTTCCTTCTGTTTTTATCCTTGTTTGTAGATCACATCATCCCTCAGAATGTCCACTGCATTTAGGAACCTGTGCACCTTTAGGTAGATCTTCCTTCAGTTTTCCAGCACTGGATTCTTCCTGTGGAAAGCTCTTTTTCCAAAGTGTTATTTCAGCTCCAGAATTTCATACTCCAAGGCAGGCACATCCAGACATGTTTTCCATGTTGGCAATGTGTGAACTGCAAAAGAATTGAAATATTTTTGAAGCCTATAATGAGATACCTCAGCAAATATAGATTTCCTGATGTCCCCCCACTGCAGTCCTGGGGGATAATGCAACTATTGCTCTACAAAACTCTCCACTAAAGCTTCCAAACACGTTTATTTTTAAACACTGATTTAGGAAAAGCACCCAGCCTTTTAAAACACCAGCTTCATCTTTGCATTTTGAAGTTGTGCAGGGCAGTGTGGCAGCAGTGCAGGTGATTTTTTCCCTCACTGCCTTGTTTATCTCTTCTCCCATTCTTGCCTGGCCTGAGTTAATTGCTGCTGTGCTGGGGTTTAATGAATGTACTTTGGCTCAGTTCATAGGAAGTGCAGTCCTTGGTTGACCTGTGAGCACTGAGAACGGTGAGAATGGCACTAATATTAGCCTAAAAATCAACAAAATCACTTTGGGGCCGTGTAAAAGGAGGACAGAACAGTTCTTTCTGTTGGAACCTTTATTAGGCTGGAAATAACTCCTTTATTTTTCCTCTGAGGAACATTCCCCTGGGTGTTATCAGAAAAAGTAGGGAATGATAAAACCCGCTTCCTGCTTGTGGAAACATCAAAGCTGGCCCTTTTTAGTCTGTATTTGTAGCCTGTTCTTAGATACCTTTGTGGGGCTGGAAAGTGTTTGAGATCACTGTGGAAACAAACAGAAAAACACATATGGACAAGCACTTGCAAAAGGTACCTGTGCTGCCACTGAAGGGTTTTTTCCAAGGTGTTATTTCTATTTCTGCTGCATTTCCTGTTCTTTCTGTTCCTCCAGAACAGCGTGTTGCAAGGCAGATATTTTAGTGCAGTGTCCAGGCCCTGTGGTGTTCAGGGCACTCTGCTCAGCTGGTTTATTATTCCAATAAACTGCTCCATTTCAGTGCCAAATTCATCTCAAACATAAGAACCTTCCTGCTGTAAGCTTGGTTATCTGCCACACTGAACATCACCCTTTAATTCTTTTATATAGAGGAAGTTTTGAAACACAGGTGTGGTACAGATTCCTGCTGCATGGAAAAGAAGGTTGTAGTTCTGTTTGGTGTCAGAATTCTGCTCCCAGCTCCCTTCTAGTTGAGGATGTGTTGGGTGCACTCTGGGAGCCTGAACAGACACCGGATTTCACAAGACTTGGGTGTATTTTTACTTTCATGCTGATACTTAAGATCTCAGCACCATCAAACTAATCTTTGAAGCCTTTTCAACAGTTTTCATGACTTGAGCTTGAACGTTTTTCTGTGGTGTCACCAAGTAATGATGCTGCCAGAGCAGTCCTTGGGAATGGCAGTGGGATGTGGGGGAAAGGGAGGATGTGTTCATGTTGAAGTCCTCTCTGGAAAGAAGGGAGACTGTCCTTGTCACATCTCAGACATTTAATTTAAGGCCTCAGGAAACCATTCCTGCATTGCAGACCCAAGTGTTTGGGTTGCTCAGTTTCAGGTTTGCTGAACAAAGTCAGATAGTAAACTCCCAGAAGTTTCTATCTTCCCTTTTTCCCCTCTGGGTATAAAGTAGAGGTATCTTAATAGACAGTTCATATTTCATCCAGTACCTTTTTCCAGCAATCCCTTTCTAAATGAAGGCCATGCTAGTCCTTAGTAGCTGTGCAGGATTTCAGTGTCTGTCCCTTTTTAATTAACTGCCTTGATTGTTATCCAGACTATTCCCATAGTCTTTTTGCTCCAAAACCAGGAGCCAGTCCTTCCAATTCCTGCCCAGGTGAGGTTCTGCAGGCTGCACATGTGCCCTCTGATGGAATTTCTGCCTGCCCTGCTCCCTCTTTGGGTGAATTCTGCATTAACAGGGAGATCACCAGCACTTGCTGCTTTTCTTCCCTGCTACAGCAGCACTGGAGCTGCAGTGGGATAACCCACATTTTTTTTCAGTGGGTCTCCCTACCCGTGCCAACACTAAACTCTGTTATGTCCTTTGCTTTGCCAGTGTGTTTCCTCCCAAGCTGTCAGGCTTTTCCATCCATGGGATATGGCTGGAGCTTTGCTCCTGGCTTCTTTATGCAGCAGCACTTTGCCTTTTGGGCTTCAGGAATGGGTTTCCCAAGGGCCTGACAATTCCATGTGCTCTCAGAATGGGTACAGGAGTTTCATTAGAGACCTGCTATGTCCAGTAAATTTGCTATATTGTAAATGCCAGCTGCCCTTCTCCCCTGGGAGCTCCATCAGGGAGCTGGTCGGAGCAGATGGGCTCAGGGCTTCTTTGTGTGGTTCCCCTTCTCTTCCCCTGCTTCCTCCTTATTCCTGCTTTTCTGCTCTGAGAGATTAATCCAGGGTTGTCCCAGGATGTCCATGCATCAGTTTAGTCTAGCCAGACCTATCCCAAATGCCTGTTCAGGTGGGAAACTCCAGTCAGATCCGAGGCCACTAAACCAACAGTGTGCCTGTGGACCAGCTGGATGGGCTGAAGGGACTGAGAGCATTAATGGATAAAAAAAATAACAGCTAAGAAAACCTGCCTATAAAAAGCAGAGCTACTGTGCAAAGCTCAAGCTCAGCATGTCCGTGGTCCTCTTGGCAGCAGCAGAGAGGGAATGGCACGTGTGAGAGAAATCCAGGACTTCTGCTTTATTGCACTGACAGACCCAAATGGTTCAATCTGTCGCCTCATCTGTGCCTGGCCGTGGCCGGGAGCTGCAAAGGTCACACGGTGAGCGTGCTGCACCTCCCCGTGCCACCAGCTGCCCCAGGGACCCTGCCCTGCCTGCTCTGGGGACACCTCCGGGCCCTGGGTGTGGGAGGGAGGCACTGCAGGGTGCCCTGTGCTGCTCCTGGGGGCTGCAGCAGTGCTGGGGGGGAGAGTGTGCCCCTTCTCCTCCAGGTCTGTTTTTCCATGTCTCTCAGACGTGGTGGAGCTGGCATGGAGGGGAAGGACACGCTCTTGGCAGGGTGTGACAGATAAAAACAGAAATAAAAGGCAGTTCTTGCTCCCTCCCAGTGTTTCTGTGGCGCTGCTGCTTCCAAACAGCCCTTCGCCTGTGCAGAAAGCAGGCTGGGGCTTCTATCACATTGGCTGGGAAGTTATCCTGCTTTGAGGGGCCACTCACACAATCCCAGAATCCCAGAATAGTCTGGGGTGGAGGGGACCTTAAAGCCCATCCCATTCCACCCCTTGCCATGGGCAGGGAGCCTCCAGACCACTGGTGTTTGCTGTCACGTGGCAGTGGCATCAGGGAGATACAGAATTTACATACAGAATTTAAAAGGCACCACTACATTCAGAAGTTCAGAAACATTTATTTATAAGGATACTGGGATGACCCAGTCTCTGGGTTTCTGAGATGTACTCACTGTGTTCTTGCCTCCCTCATGCAACAAGATAAGAGGCAAAAATGCCTTTTGGTGAATTCTCCTGGCTGGAACATCTGGTTTGGCTGATATTTTAATTAAATCTTTACTGCTCAGTAGTTTAAATTTTCTCTGCTGTTGCTGTTGAGCTCAAAGTATTGCCATGACTTGTTCTTCATTTCTTCCAAACTTGCTAAGTTATGCAAGCCACGTTTTGACTTAACAGCAGATCTTTGTTTTATGTTTCAGCACTTGGAATGGTTGGGAACTTCACGTTTCCCTCCCTGATTGCAAAAGGGGAGAGGGGGCACACTGATTGATGCAAGCACTGCACGGGATTTCTGGGTTTGTCTCAGCCCTCAGAATCCCATTTAATTGTGCCTTCCTTCCCTCCCTCCCCTTGCAGGTGCCATCCTTGGCAGGTCAGAAACACAGGAGTGCATCTACTACAACGCCAACTGGGAGAAGGACAAGACCAACCGCAGTGGCATCGAGCCTTGCTATGGTGATAAAGATAAGAGGAGACACTGCTTTGCCACGTGGAAGAACATTTCTGGATCCATTGAGATTGTGAAGCAAGGCTGCTGGCTGGATGACATCAATTGTTACGACAGGTAAGGGAGTGTCCCTCTGCATTTGAAGTTTGTTTGTCATTTTCAGGGATTTTGCCTAATTTATGCATTATCCCCTCTGCAAACAGACAGAAGATAATACATAGTCGGTGAATAATTATCTTATTTTTAGATGGCCTTTTTTTTCTGCTCACTTGTATTTAGGGACCAGAGTTCACCTGAGTGCTTTGTCTTGTTTGCTGAATAGTGTGTTTTACCTTCTCTTGTTTACTTACCATCTATTAAAAACCCCCAGGTATTTAACATACACTTTTTTAGGCCATTAATAATAGATTTTTGCATTGTTATTGCCAAACGGTGCAAATACAGTTATTGCAGCCAGAATGCAAAACTCTGTAGTTGTCTTTTCCAAAGAATTTGGAATAGAAAAGTCAGCACTTTGTGTCTGCAGTTTACCAAAGCATGGAAGTGTTTGGCCAATTTATTAAAAGGCTCAAGAGACACTGAATATTCTAAATTTCCAGCCATTCTTTTAATAACAGATGGTCTTGCAAGTCCCCATGCGCAGTAACAGCAGGACTTGGGGTTTGTTGGATCCTGGCTGAATAAAAGGTCATGACTCTCTTAAGAAATGGCTTTTGCTGCAGTTTTTAAAGGACAATACTTGGGTTTATTGGACCAAAACACTTATTGTTTGGAAAAGCAGAGAATCAAGAAATAAATGCGCTGTAGATCTTCATTAAAAAGCAGCCTGAAATTATTTTAGCAATATTTTAGCAAAGTTTTCCTTTGGGTTTGTGAAATGTTGAGTGGTTAGAGGAAATCCTTGGAGTCATTCCTCCCAAATCCAGTTGTCCCCCACACCAGGATGTTTTCTGCTTTAATGACACTTGAAAGCTCAGTTAAACAGCAATTCCTCAGTCTCAAAAATCCCGAGATGAAATTCTCCCTTGAGCCAAGAAAAGAAACTGGAAGCAGAACTAAAGTGCAGGAAGGCTGGTAAGGAAATAGCTGGGAAGTGAGTAAGAATCTGTGTGTGCTCATTAACTGAGCTGTGCTAATCACACACAGTGCTGTGTTTGTCCAGAACACCCCAAATCTTATCTCTGGAGGGCAGGGTGGCTTCACTGGACAGGGAGTCAGGGAATGATGAACTCCAACCAGCAGCACATGGACAACATCAAAGGGGAATGTTCCCTGCAGTTCCAGCACGTGGCAGGGGCTGGTCCTGTGAAATAACCCACAGTTGGGGAATGAGCCCCACACCCTCCTGACAACCTTCAGCTGGATTTGAAATCCTCAGCTGGATCGGGAGGGTTTTCAGCCTCTTCCTGCTCTGAGGTCGAGTCCTGCCTGGTGCTGATTCCTCTGCCCTTGCTGGAATAGTTTCAGTTTATTTATTATTAGTTATTTATTTGTTATCCTTTCCTGCAGTTGTGCATTGGGTGGAACGAGTCCTGTCTCTGAGCATAACGTAGGTCAGGGGGGATTGTACAAATTTTGTGGTTTGTTTTCTAAAAACAACCTAAAATCCAAAAACTCTCCAAACCCTGCAGCTGTGGGTTTGTGGCTCAGCAGCAGCCCTTTGTCCTGTTTAAGTCTAGACTGTGAACTGTCCTTTAACTTTGTCTTAAAACCAGCAAAAATGTGCTGTTTGTTTGAATAATATTTCCTTGCAGTATAAAATACCCCAAAATTACAATTAATTTAAACAAACCAGCTGCCCTTTGGGCACTGCGTTACCCCAGATATCCGATGATGTTCTCTGCTGAAGTTCTAAAGATGAGCATGGATTTTTCCTTACCCAAACCCCCCAAAGAGGAGGGTGACTGACTGTTCCCTTGCTCTCCCTCCCAGGAATGACTGCATAGAGAAGAAGGACAGCCCCGAGGTGTTTTTCTGTTGCTGTGAAGGCAACATGTGCAATGAGCGCTTCTTCTACTTCCCCGAGATGGAGGTGACGCAGCGTAAGTTCCTCTGACACTCCTGGCGAGGGATGTCCCACCTTGTGCTTGTTTTCCCACTGTCCTGGGCTGCTTTTCCTGCTGGATTTGGGATTCCTGGATGGGGAAGCTCCGGTGTGTTGACAGAAAGAGCCCAGCTTGGTTTTTCCTTGGGAAAGGTTCTCTGCTCGGAGTGATTTAAATTGATAAAAGGTGCCGCAGCTCTTTTTCCAAGGGAGGATAATCTGAAATAATTGGCTGTTTTAAGATACAGAAGTTACTGTCAAATCTTACCTTAATTGTGTAGTTAAGCTGCTGTAAGTGTCTATAAATTGTGGGGCTAAAAGCTGTATCATCCCTGTGCCAGCTCCTTTTCTTCAAACAATCCTCTTTAAATTACTTGGACCTCACAGTTTCACTGTAAATTAACACATGAACCTCTAAAAAGGGGCACAGAATTTCCTCCCACATCACAAAGAAAATCCAAGAGCCAGACTTAACGAATAATAGTTAAAAAACAATGGCTAAAAGATGATTTTTCTTGCCCGTCTTCTTCCAGTCAGGAATCTAAATCCTAGCTGGAAAACTGAGTGATGTTACTGACTGAGCTGGAAGCAGCAAATGTCTCGTGCACCAAATAGCCAGAGGAAGTTGTTTATGAAATGAAACAACATTTTCTGGGAGATTAAAATAGCCTTTGTTGACCCAGGAGATATTATTGTCATTCTTGTCAGCGATCCTGCTGAGGCAATAAGTGACATTCTCCTCCTCTCCCCTGAAACCCCCTTGGCCGGAGGGTCTGTGGCTGCATTTCTGTGCTCTCCAAAATGCTGCCTTTATAAATAGGTGTTAGTTTAATGTATTAGCAGCTGGTTAGTCAGAAACCAGGCAGTGGGGGTGTTTGTTTATTCAGAGCTCTGTCCCTTTTGCCTCCAGCCACCTCCAACCCCGTGACGCCGAAGCCGCCTCTGTTCAACACCCTGCTGTACTCCTTGGTGCCCATCATGGGCATTGCAGTGATCGTGCTCTTCTCCTTCTGGATGTACAGACACCACAAGCTGGCCTATCCCCCCGTGCTGGTTCCCACCCAGGTAAGGCCCTGCTCCACCATCTGGGGGTGGGATTTCATGGCAGAGCCATTCCCTGAGGGGGCTGAACCTTCACCTCCCTGGTGCAGGGCTCTCAATGCTTGCTCTCCCCAAAAGCAGACAATTAAGCTTTACTTCCACAGCCTTATCCCAGTAATCATTCCTTGATGGATAAACCAGCAACTGCTTCGTGGTTGTGTTTGGAACTGAGCACAAGGCTTGGGATGGCCCAGGCACAGTGCTGAGGGCTGAGACTAAAACTGGAGCTGCTGCTTCATATTGGCAGGTTGGGGGAATAGAAAGCAGGACCTGGCACGTGCTGGGCTGGTTTGGGGAATCTTGGGGCTGGGATATGGGTGCAGTGAAAGGGAATGTGAGGAAATCCTTTAGCTCAGTAATTCCAGAGTTTAGCTCAGCTCGGGGCCTCGCTGCCATTCCCATCATCTCCTCCTCTTGCTTGTTTATGTATCTTCTGTTGTGTCTTGAAGTGTTTCACTTTTAGCCGTGTTTGTGTTGTATTTAAAATATTATGAGATTGTGGTCTCCAAATTTGGCCGTGCTGCATCCAAACAGGCCTTTTTTGGCTGCGTGTGTGGAGTTCCTGCTGCTGGAGGTGGAATCACTGTTAGTGCTGGAATCCCTCTGCCTTTGGAAATTCAGCTGAGATCAGGATGATTTTATGGAAAGAGTTAACACAGGAAATCCTCGAGACCAGAGTAGGAAAGATGAAGGAAAAGCAGTGGAAATGGAGAGGGAAATGTCTTGGATTTCTGAGCGAGGAATTAACTGGAGCTTCCTAACTCGGTGCAGTGAGCAGAATACAAGGACTCCTGTGCAGTTGGTGATTAAATCCAATGAAACCCGTGTTATTTTGGGTAGGGATGTGTTCAAAAGGGCTGCATGTCTGTGCTCCCCTGATCTTTTCAGTGCTGCCACTCAGCTGGAGGGTGTTGAGCAGCCAGCACTGCCTGTGCTCCGTAGATGAGTTGTTTTGCTTTCAGTTTCCCGGTAATAGATCAGACAAATTTGGGGAGAGGCAGTGGACATATGTTGTTGCCAAATGAAAAGAACATAATTTAAGGAAAGAAGTCTGTTTGCTGTCCGTGCGGAGCCGACTGCAGCTCCTCACACTCCCCGCAAGCTGTCGGCATAATTAGTTCATCCAGCCCGGATTTGATGGATTTGGGACTTCCCATCAAGCCCACTGGTCTTCCCTGGAAGCTGAGAGTCCCAAGTGCTAATTGTGGGGATCATTCCAGCGTGGGATTTCCTTCCTGGGCACATTAAATCATGGATGAGGGGGCTGAGAAGCGAGTGAGTGTTAAAGACGTGCGAGACCCCAAGAACCTGAACTGTGAGATTGTTTCTTGTGGGTGGTACAGGATGGACACCCAAGTTTTTAATAAGCAGGGTAATTAATCACCTGCTCTGCTAATGCTGAGATTGGATCTGTGGGGATCAGTGTGTGCTGGTGCCCGGGCTGGTTGTGGTGTAACCACCTTTCCTGATCTTGTGGGGAACAGACATGAAGGGCCGGTGTGGAAAGGCAGGAAAAGCTCCTTCTGCCTGCAGAACTAAATGAAATTATTATGCAAATCGAATGGATGAAGTATTTCCCACTCTCAATCTGATTACAGCTGGTTTGAGCAAGAGGCAGAGGAAGTGGGAAGAGAGGGAAAAGTATTAGTAACTTTATAACCACAGAGCAAACATTGAAATATTCATGCAATTAATATAGGAACTATTAATATTGCATTTAATAATTGGGGCAGGAGTAAGAGTTTGGAGGCAAATGGAATGGCTTTTAAATCTTTGTGTGGCAGTGGTGGAATGGTTGGATCAGATGTAAAGCAGGTATTCCCTGGCAAACAGGGATTGGAGGGAAAGATAAAGGACAATTAGCCCTGGCTTTGCTGCTGCTGTCTGTGTTTGTGCTCCCACTGTGCTGTGTGGGGAACTGTCCAGCTAAAGCTGTCAGATTCCATGAAACCTGTCACTCCTGACACCCTCCAATGAGTTATTAGCAAACCCATCTGTGTGTCTGTAAAACACTTGGAGAGAACTGTTCCATCTCCCCAGTTAGATTTGATTTAATCACACAGCAAACATACATTCGTTGTCTGATAAAATTTACCCCAAAAAAAGGACTGGGAACGTCTTACTGGATCACACAGTTGCCTTTTTTTTTGCTGTGGGTTGTTTTTAAAATCAGAGTCATGTGTTGAGAGGGTTGAAAAAGGGCTTTGCAGGTTCACAGAGCATCCTCATAACCTCTTTTTGTGATTCCTTGGGTCAAGGATGTGTTGTGTTTTTAATCCCCGAGCACAAGGAGCCCTGGCCCAGCTCTGCCTGGTGTTCCTGGGACTGTGGGAACCTGGAATGGAGGGATCCTGGCTGTTGGGATGTCCCTAAAAGCAAGGCTGGTTCCTGGGAATCACCATTTTTTGCTTCTCAGGAAGAGGATTATGGAGTTAAAAAATGCCACCACATCTTGTGCTTTTAGCTTTTTATGTATCACTTTACTGTGCTCTGGGTAAAAGCCTTAAAAACTCTCCATGTGCTTCGTTCTTGGTTTTCCTTTTTCCCCATATGGATAAGGAGAACATTCCTTGTCTTCAGAGCCATGTGGGCCAAGAATTCAGAATAATTGAAGCACATGCACTAAATAGAGATATTGATCTCACCCCTCTGGTCCCAGAAGTCTCTGAGCATTAAAGATGACTGTGATTTTGGTTGGTGACTTTCACTCACACGTGATTGTCTTCAGTGGATCATCTCCTGAAGATGATTTTTATCCCCTAAATTAAATCTACCTGATGCACTTAAAATTTCTGGGATAATCTTCACGCCTCTCCCACAGAAGGATGAAGAAATTAAATCAAATGGTCAGGTTTTTCCCCTTTTGGTCCTGTGGCCACAATTTTTTCCTGTTATTGTTACAGGTATTTTAACTGGGAAAAGGAAGAGGGGTTTTTACAAGGAATTTGGGAGATGATTAATGTCCACTTGAAAAATCTTATAGGATTATAGGAAATGGGAAAAGAGTTGGGGAAGTTGTTGCTGTAAAGAGTCCTGGATGTTCAGTGGGTAAATAGATTGAAACTTTTTTCATTTTCTGATAGAATCCATTAGTTTTCAGCAGCATAAATAGGAAGTTGGTGTGTTTATGTACATTTGTTTAGGTGGCAGGTATTTTGAAGGGGGTGATTGCTCCCAGTTTTTATGTAGAAGAGATAATTCCCTGCATAAAACTCGTATTTACATTTCTTTTATGGCCTGATATGCTTAAAGTGGTGCCACTTGCATTTCTGGGGGAGGCCTGAGGTGGTGGCCTGTGCTCTGAAGGGAAGGGCTGTGATTTTGGGGTCAGAAGGTCTCACTGAGCATAAATTTATCCTTTAAGGATGTCTCTGTGTGTCTGAGCTCTCGCTGGTTGGGGGAAGCAGATCCCTCCAGGGGGCAGAGCTTTGGGAGAGGGCTCGTGTCTCAAAGCTTCATTTTTCAGCTTCTCACCATGGTCAGGGCAAAGAGGTTGAACTGCTGCATCTGCTGCCTTATTCCTGAGGGATTTACAGAATCCTCAGGAGCTGCACAACTTTAATCATGGATAGGACTGGGAAAAAAGGGTTTCAGCCCCCTGGTGTGGGTGTTGTGCTGACTGACAGCAGGAGGGGTGATCCTGTGGATCCCAGTGCTCCAGACTCCAAAAATCCAACTCCCGGCAATGTGTTCTCCAAGAAACCCTCCAGTTATGTTGTTTGGATAATGCCCAGTGTGTGCTCAGCAGTTCCCAAGCACAGGGAAAGGCTCTGGAGCATCCTGAGCAGGGAAAGGCAGGGGGAGGAAGGGCTGGGTGATTCCATCTGAATCCAGGGGCTTGAATCCCGTGCTCTTCCAACATCATCTGACCATTTGCAGTGGGGAAGGAGTCCCAGAGCCCTGGCCTGGTTTGGGTTGGAAGGGACCTGAGAGCCCACCCTGTTCCAGGGACAGCTTCCACTGGCCCAGGTTGCTCCAGGCTCCATCCTTGGCCATCCCAGGGGGCAGGCACAGCCTCTCTGGGACCAGCACAGAGCTCAGGAGGAGCAGGGGAGGTGTCTCAGTGCTCGGTGAGCCCGAGGTGGTTCAGTGCAGGGGGGAAAGAGGCACAAACAGCTCCCTTTCAGTGCTCTGGGCCGTGGGTTTGGAGTGGGGTGTGTTGGGAGCCTCTGGAAAGCGATTCCAGCCGGGCATTCCCGGTGTGTCCCATTCATTCCCACGATCCCAGGGAGCGGTGGGGCGGTGCTGCCCCCTCGTGGGCACCGCGGGCATCGCAGGGAGGGATTGCCAGCCCTCTGGAATGAATTCCCTGCGTGAAAACACCCGGGATGGACATTTCTTGCGTCTCATTATACCATAACTCAGCTGACTGTCTGTATGAAAACCCTGTTCTCCCCGCTTTCTTTGCTATCCTATCAATGATGGGGTTTTAATTTTTATTTCAAATGATGTTCCCGGTGCAAGACAATTCCCTCCTCCCCCCTCCCATGAATTCTTCTGCTGTTAATTCACAACTAATTGATTTTGCCTCCTCTAATCTGCTTTCTCATCCCCCTTCCTGGTGTAAATAGTAATTTCTCTTGCCTTTTCTCCTCTCTGCAAGCATGCCTTTCATATAATGATTGAGGTAAGATCCACTGGGGTTTGTTCATGTTGGGGGATGTCCTGGGCATGTGGAGAACCTGGTTTGGTGTGAACTGTGATTTGCCAGTGGTTGGATTTTGTGTGGTTCAGGAATAGATCACCTGGAGGAAAATACTGACCAGAAGTTATTTTTACTCGTGTTAAAGCCCTGGTAATGTGAAACTGAACTCACTGAAAGCTGTTAATTCACCAACTGGGTCGTTGTTTCAGCTTTGCAACTGGAGATTGAAAAAGCCAAGGGTTGGATTTATGTTTGAGTCCACAAAGGCTCAATTTCTGTCACCTGCACGGTTCCCTAATAACATCTGAGATACCCTGTAAATTACATTTACAGGGAAATAGGATGGTTTAAATGTTTTTAATATTTACAGTTTTCCCTGTAGCTCCTTCGGTCCTGTGTGGCTCCAAATGATCCTAGTCAGGGATCTACTTTTGATGGATTTGTGCTTCCTGTTAAGCATCTCTGTGATCCTGAGACCCTTTTTTGGGGCCACTTAAGGGACCCTATTCCTGGAACTCGCCCTTCTTTAAGGAATATTTTCCCTGTATGGCTCAGCTGAGGGGAAGGGGCAGGGAAAGCTGAGGAAGGGGAAGTTTTGGACAGCTGTGGAAAGCTGTGGATCCCAATATATCCCCCCAGAGCTGTGCTGGCATTCCAGCCTTGGCGCCAGGGGGATCATCCCAAAAAGCCACCCTGCAATAATGGGGTCTGTGGCATGTGGGAGCTGGGAATGGTTCTGGGTAAAAATAACCCCTGGAGTTGGGGGGTTTGCCTTTCACCAAGAGAAAATCAGGGGAAAAACAAGGCAGGTTTTTGTGTGAAGGGCAGGGATTGTGTTTTCCACCCAAAGCAGGGTTTGTTCAGGATGGGGGGGGTGTTGCTGCCTGGGAAACTCCGGAAGTTTTGACTCCCCAGGAAAGGGAAAGCACAGGAGGGGCTGGGGCAGGGCCTGGGAACAGGCTGTGCTGTGCCAGGGCTTTCTAGGAATCAGCTCAGGATTTGGGAAGTGCTGTGCTCTCCTGGGAAATGAGGGAGCAGCAGATTGCACTGCCACTTTCACTTTCAGCCCAGGAGGGATCTTAATGTCCACCAAACCCTGGAGAAGTGTTGTTTTCCTGAGGGCTCCGAAGGAATTCGGGCACTGTGCCCTGCAAAATCCCAGCAGGAGTTTTGGGTGGAGCCATCGAGGGAAGGGGAATCCAAGGCAATGAAGCAAAGGGAGATTTGGGCTTATTTCCCACAAACATCCTCTGATTTGGGCAAAGCAGCAGGTTCCGAACTTTAACTAATTAATTAATTCCCCAAGTGCTCAGGGGGCTGGAAATAATGGGATTTTACACCTTGGAGTTGGCCCCTGGAGGAAATTCAGGCATCTTGTTTCCACTTTCACTTACACCAACTCCAAACTGTATTTACAAATGTTTGCATTTACAAATTGAGGGCAGTGCTTTCCCTGGAATATTCCAGGAGGGCTTTGGCACGGAATGAAAGGCACCAAGGGAGGGAAAACCTCCCTGTGAAACTGCATTTTCTGTGTTTCCTGCCCAGCTCAAACCCTGCAGTTCTGATGTAACAACTGTAAGCATCTGGCACTGCGTTGGGGAGAGGATTTCATGCTCTTGGGGAGGATTGCAGGGTGTCTCTAATTGGAATTTCAATTCTCTTTTCACAGTTATTAATTTGTGGGATTAGGGTTGGAGGGAAGAGGAGAGCCCAGAAGGAAGCACAGCTTTGGCAGTAAAACTGAGAGTCTCCTTGTTCTATTCAGATAAAGGATAAAATAGGAAATACAGGACGTGCAATAAACAGTCACATTCCCTTTCCCAGGAAGGGAGATTGTCCCAGCCCTCAGCAGGAGGGTTGTGTACATGGATCTGTGGATGTGGGAATGTGGAGAGCTCTGTGGGAGCTCCATCTCACTTGCTTGGTAGAAATACTGTAGGACAGGACAAAATAATCTGGGATTTCATCCCAGTTCTGTCCCTGGGTGCTCAGATTTCAGGGACACCTTGGATAGGGTGGGAGCAGTGGGAGTGGGTGCGGAGGGGCTGAGTCCCAAACCCTTCAGGGGTCTGAAGGGTTAAACAGGGCACACACCCGGGAAACACACAAGAAACCCCTTAAATACACAAAAAGACCCTTAAATGCACAAAACCACTTGAGTGCATCAAAGGTGCTCATTTCAATTCCAGCTCTTTACAAAAGGAACAAGTAAAGCTTGATTATCTTTATTCCTTAATTTCTGCTGTGCCTTCCCACCTGGTTAGACAATTCCTTAATTTCTGCTCTGCTTTCCCACCTGGTTACATTATTCCTTAATTTCTGCTGTCTTTTCCCCCCTGGTTAGACAATTCCTTAACTTCTGCTGTCTTTTCCCACCTGGTTTGACAATTCCTTACCTTCTGTTGTGCTGTCCCCCCTAGTCAGCCCATTCCCTGATTTCCATGTGCTTTCCCACCTGCCCAGCCTCTTCCTTGTGTCACTCCCAGTTTTCCAGGTGTGTTCCCTCCCTGTGGTGGTGCTTCCACATCCACTGTGAGCATGTTTTCCCACCCCCTTCCTGTTCCTGCAGAGCAGGGCTCACTCTGTCTGTTTTTTGGGGGGGAATTCATTGCAGGGGGTTTTGGCTCCGTGATCCAGGTGTCTCCCAGTTTACAAGCCTTTATGTGTAGAGCTGGCACGGGTGACACCTTAACAGCAGGACTAATTAACTAATGAGTGGTTTAACCTGATTGCAGGACCCGGGGCCTCCCCCACCGTCACCACTGATGGGTCTGAAGCCGCTGCAGCTCCTGGAGATCAAAGCCAGGGGGAGGTTTGGGTGTGTGTGGAAAGCTCAGCTCCTCAACGAGTACGTGGCAGTCAAAATATTCCCCATCCAGGTGAGCAGAACTCCTGGTCTCTTCCTGACACTGTCACCTCCAAACAACTTTTCTTGGCCCAGAAAGAGAGTTCACTTCAGGCTGTAAATCCTGACAGAGGTGTCTTTGAGATGTAAAGCATGCAGGAAGAGTTATATTGAATTAACATGAATATTTGAATGCATTTCACTAAAATTTAAATTAATGGAATATTTAAAAGGATATTATTGAAGCATAAACCCTGGGAAATGTGTGTTTCTGGTCAGAAAAACACATAGAGAGCATCAGGAGCTTCAAGGAGCTCTCCCACACCTCTTGACCAGTTAATAATCAAATTAAATGGTGCTCAGGAGGAGTGGCCTGGAATGCAAACCTGTGAAGTGACTGTTAATTAAATGTGCCTCAGTTAATGGAGACAGCAGTGATTTCCCAGCCAGCGCCCTCTGCAAGGCGTGGCTTGAATCGTGCCCAGGACTTTAAGACCCTGGGCAAGCTCAAGAACACCAATGATCCTGCATGCTGATCCTAGGCCGGATTAATTAATTAAATTAAATTAAACAGTGACCCCCCCTGCAGGTTTGTGTTGTCCCAGGGGTGTTTTGGGAGGGGATTCCCCAGCCCTTGGCCTGGCAGGGTGTCTCACAGGGTGTGTGTTGTGCCCCAGGACAAGCAGTCGTGGCAGAACGAGTACGAGATCTACAGCCTGCCCGGCATGAAGCACGAGAACATCCTGCAGTTCATCGGCGCCGAGAAGAGGGGCACCAGCATTGACGTGGACCTCTGGCTCATCACGGCCTTCCACGAGAAGGTGGGCCTGGCTGGGGGCTCAGTGGCTCGGGAACAGCCTGGAAATGTGGCCCAAACGTGGGATGGGGCAGTTCAGAGACACAAAGTTGTCACTGGTTTGCTTTTCCGTGGGTATGAAAGCATTTCCATTAATTTACAGACAACTGGAGGAGGTTTTACTTAATAGAGGAGCTGGTCTAGGACACAGAAATTAATTCTACCTTTCTCTTTGCTTTTTAAAGTATTTTTAATATTTTTATATAAGCCTGCCTGAGTTCAGCAAACTCCACCTGGCAGGGGTTGTTGGGTTTTTGTTGTCTGTGTATTAGTTGATCAGCTCTGTGCTGGAGGTGCCCATGGTGACCCCATGTGTGCCCCCAGGGCTCCCTGACAGATTTCCTCAAGGCCAACGTGGTGTCGTGGACAGAGCTGTGCCACATCGCGCAGACCATGGCACGTGGCCTGGCCTACCTGCACGAGGACATCCCGGGCCTCAAGGACGGCCACAAACCCGCCATCTCACACAGGTACGGGCTGGGCACCCCTGGGGGATGGGGCAGCCACCCCTGGGCACAGGGCACACGGCACAGGGCACTGGGCACGGGTCCTGCCCACAGCAAACCTGGGCAGGGGCTGCTCACGTGGGTTCTGTTGGGTTCTCACTGTCTGTGCCTGTGTGTATCACATCCATCCATAGACCTGTCTCTCCATCCATCCATCTATATATCCATCTATCCATCCATCTATATATCCATCCATCTATACATCCATCTGTATATCCACCCATCTATACATCCACCCATCTCTCCATCCATCCATCAGTCCATCTCTCCATGTCTCCATCACACCACTGCATTCATTCCAAACACACCCCCAAAATTACAGTGGCAGGTCCTCTCTTATTTGTTCCCTAAGGACATGCAAGGGTGTTCCAAGGTTTTATTAATATTATTTTGGTTTATCTGTGTTGATTTTTACTTATAATGCAAATATATCATGATATATAACTTGTATGTTGCATTGTTTATATTGAAATCATATTAGTTATTATAAGTTATAAATTCACTCTTAATAGATATTACCTATTTGTGTATATTATTATATATAAGTTGATATATTCATGTTATGTAATATAGATATATAATTATGATGTATGTATTATTAAATATATTATCTATATATTAAATATAAATATATTATCTACATATTAAAATATATAGATAAAATGCACACATATAAAATATATCTAATATTTGCATTAATTGTTGCTTGAATATCAATTCCTTTATCATTTTCCTACCTTTCATCCCATAACTCTTCCCCATTGTGTTGCCTTTTCCTGGGAATTGTCCCAGTGGTTTTTCCCAGGTTGTGGATCTCTAACTTTGGTTTTCTCTTTGCCTCGGAAGGGACATCAAGAGCAAGAACGTGCTGCTGAAGAACAACCTCACAGCTTGCATCGCTGATTTCGGTCTAGCTTTAAAGTTTGAGGCTGGCAAGTCTGCAGGAGACACCCACGGGCAGGTAAATCCCCAGTTATCTCTGGGATGATCCAGCTGGGAAGGGGAATCCCCCTCATTTGGGACAGGAACCATACAGTGTTTGATCAATTAATTATTACTGTGGAGGGAAACTCTCCGGATTGACCCCTGATCGTGGAACAGCCCTGGGAGTGTTTGATCCTCGGGGGGTGCCCGTGCCCAGGGTCCAACCGTGGTGCTGTCCTCCCTTCCAGGTGGGCACACGCAGGTACATGGCCCCGGAGGTGCTGGAAGGAGCCATCAACTTCCAGAGGGACGCCTTCCTCAGGATAGACATGTATGCCATGGGCCTGGTGCTCTGGGAACTGGCATCGCGCTGCACGGCATCCGACGGTACGGCACGGGCATGGGAATGGGGATCTGGGAGAGGGGCACAGCCAGGGAGGGGGGAATGGGGCCAGGGAGAGGG
>WBMV01003638.1:66585-85378 GCA_013396655.1 Campylorhamphus procurvoides | reverse complement strand
GAGAGGGGCACAGCATGGGATGGGGGAATGGGGCCCTGGGAGAGGGGAGAGGGGCACAGCCAGGGATGGGGGAATGGTGCCTGGGCATCTGGGAGAGGGGCAGAGCAGGAACTGGGAAGGGTTTGGGTGGGTAATAGAGGTGGGCGAGTGGGGAGAGCATTGAGACACCCTTTAGTGTCTCCAGGGCTTGGCATCCCAAGAAAAGTGTTCCAACACATGGAATGCTGGTCATGGGAACAGAGGGACAGTTCTCTGGAGCTCCTGGCCTGACACTCCTGGTGTGTTCTGGGCTCAGTTCTGAGTAGAAATTACAGAGATCTCGTGTGGGGCCAGAACAGACCCAGAACAGGCAAAAGGCTCAAAAACGTTTGGGCAAAGTGGCCTTTTGAGTGTGTGAGTGGGAGTGTCCCACCCGGGCTGGGCACGGGGTGTATCCCGGGGCTCTCCCTCCCAGGGATCCATGGAAAACCCAGCTGTTCCCTGGCAAGGTGTCCAGGTGGGCTCTGAGGTCCCTGCCAGGCCAGGCCAGGCCTCTGAGGGAGCCCCTTTCCCCCCAGGCCCCGTGGATGAGTACATGCTGCCCTTCGAGGAGGAGATCGGGCAGCACCCCTCCCTGGAGGACATGCAGGAGGTCGTGGTCCATAAAAAGAAGAGGCCTGTCCTGAGGGAATGTTGGCAGAAACATTCTGTAAGTGTTACCAACCAACCAACCCAGCCCTGGAATTGCCAATCCTGCCCAGCCTGTGTGGTGTCCCTCACAGTGGCTTTTGGGAAGAGTTTAGTAATTGTAGGAGGAATTAAATGGGTTGGAAATTAGTGTGTTCTTCATCTTAAATACTGACAGTGAGTGATTCTTTCAGTATTTTTGATGAAGGAAATTCTTGAGTTCTTTTTCACTCAAGTGTCATTTGATGGCTGAAGAATTCACCTCTTGGTGGGAGCTCTTTAAAGTGCTGTGGTGACTCTGACACCACCTCGCAGCACCACAGGGGGAAGGGTTTGCTTGGTCTTGTTTAAAGATAATAAATAATAATTAATAATAATAAATAAAGCAGACCTGAGACCCCCACCAACCCCAAATCAGCACTGAGTCCTGTCCCATCAAAGCCAAATCCAAGGCTGAGTCCTGTCCCATCAACCCCAAATCCAGCACTGAGTCCTGTCCCGCCAACCCCAAATCCAGCATNGCACTGTGTCCAGTTCAATCAACCCCAAATCCAGCAGAGTGTCCTGTCCCATTAACCCCAAATCCAGCAGAGTGTCCTGTCTCATCAACCCCAAATCTGGCACCACTTTGTGTCCCATCAACCCCAAATCCAGCTCCACATCCTGTCCCATCAAACCCAGACCCAGCACTGTGTCCTGTCCCACCAAAACCGAATGTGGCACCACATCGTGTCCCATCAAAGGCAGACCCAGCCCCACGTCCTGCTGTTCCCAAGGGTTGAGATTTGGCAGGTGTACCCCCAGGTGGCTTTGCTGGGGGGTGGCCCCGTTCCCAGGCCCCCTGTGAGGTGCCGTGCCGTGTGTGCCCGCAGGGAATGGCCATGCTGTGCGAGACCATCGAGGAGTGCTGGGATCACGACGCCGAGGCGCGGCTGTCGGCGGGCTGCGTGGAGGAGCGCATCATCCAGATGCAAAAACTGACTAACATTATCACCACAGAGGACATCGTGACTGTGGTCACAATGGTGACAAACGTTGACTTTCCTCCCAAAGAATCCAGTCTATGATAGTTGCACTGGTCATGGAAGTGACCACAGGACTCTTCGCTGGAGCTGCTACAGCGCACGGACTGCTGGCGTCACGGCTGTGCCGGCGGGAAGAGCGGATGGTAAGTCTCTCTGGAACGTCACCAAGAGGTGTTTATCCTTTGTTTGCCCCTTCCTGCTCCCCAACGTGGATCCATGAGACTCTCTGCATTCCCTGCTTACACCTGAAGGACGTGAGCCCCTCACGTGCCCTCGAGGAACTTACATGAAGAATATGGACCTGTCCGGGCCGATGAGCGTTTTAAACACTGACATCCGATTTCGTAATCCCTGTCAGAAGAGACTAATTCCTTAAATGAACTACTGTTATTTTTTTTAAAATCAAAACATTTCATTTCAGATTTAAAAACAACAGGAAAAAGAGAAAAAAAAAAAAGGGTAACTTGTTTTTATTGCATTCGTTGTTGTTTATAAAAATGACTATTGTAATGCGACTACGACACAGCTTGTGAATGTTCCGTGTGCTGCTGTTCCGTGTACAGAAACAAGAGTAATCAATGGGATAGAGCAAAGAGGCTTCCAAGTATTACTTAACCTCCCTCAACCAGGTATACCTCAGTTCCACCTCCTAAATTATGATTGACAACACTAACGCAATTGGAATAATAAACCGCTCCGTGTTTTGTAAATGATGTTCCCCCCAATCCCTGTGTTATTTAAGAAGGGGAAAGCTTCGTGCCCCCAGGAACTGGCCATTCCCAGAGCCGTCTTTTTAGCCTTTTCTTGTACTCGCTTGTTGTGTATAAAAAAGAAAAAAAAAGTGCTGTTTATTGAAAGAAAATTTTCCTTCCTCTTTTAGTTGAAAGCTTTTCCCTCCGTTTCCCAGAGTATCTCATCCATTTATTTAACTGAGACTATTTAGGTTTGCTGTGTCTGAGGAATATTTGAAAACTTAAGCATGACTTTTTTTTTTTTAATTTTCTGTGAGCTGTGACACTGGAAAGCTCTGAATTCTTGTTATTTTTTTTTTTTTTTTAAAAAAGCAAAGTCTTTCTCCTATTTATGTTTGTGCCGAGGTCGCCGCGTGTTCCCCGTCCCGCCAGGCAGTGGGGGCTGTGTCACTGTTTCAGGATCACCTCAGGAAGCTCCAATTCCCCCCAACTCCTCACTCTCTGCTTGGAGATTCCCAGTTCCCTCAAAGTTTGGTGCCATGGGATGGGAGTGGCGCTCCCTCCCTGTGATCCACAGGTTCACCCTGGAGTCACACGCAGAGTTCTGGCCACAGATTCCAGATTGGAAACGCTACAAATGTCAGGGATAACTCAGTTCTGCTCACAATATGCAACGACCATTCCGAGGTAACGAGTATCAATGTCCATAGCACAGACAGAAAAACAGGAGGAAAAACATGGCAATGGCTTTCCCAGCTCCAGCACTGGAGTTGGAGTGACAGTGACTGGGAGCTGGGTGCCAGTGCTCCTCCCAGTGCCATCTCCCTGCCTTTACTGGCTCCTTTACAGAGTTCCAGGTACAGTCAGTGGCCCCTGGTGTGCTGTGTGTCCTTGTCCTCCCTGTCTGTCCCTTCGGTGTCTTTGGGAAGCAGCTTTGGTGGTGCAGTGGGAGCTCCCTGCAGGCTGGCAGGAACCTGGAGCTGTGCAGCCCCCAGGGCTGTGGGATGTGATGGATAAAGGGCAGGGAGGGAGGAGGGGCTGCTCTTCCACCCCGGGCTGTTGCAGTTGGTCATGTGTGCCCGAGGGACCTTCTCCATGGAGAGAAATCCAGGTTGTGGCATCTGGGATGGTTCCCTTTTCCTTCCCTTTGTACTCCACTTTTAATTTCACTTCACACACAGGACAGGGCTGGAGCTGCGAGTTCTGAACAAACCCCAAACCAGTGGTACTCCCTGAGGAGCTTTAACCCTTCTGTAGCCAAACTGGAGTAATGGCTGGTTTAATTCTGTGCTCTTGGAGAGTTGATGCTGAACTGGCCACGTATGAAATGTCCATCCTTTGTGTTCCCCTCCCTCCTCGAGCTCCTCCTTTGCAGTTTCACTCTGCCTGTGGCTGTCCCCCAGCAGTTCTTGTCCTGCTCTCCTTCCTGGGATCTAACAGCATAATGTAGCGTCACTGAGAAAAGGCTGCTCGTTAAAAAGGCTTGCTAATTGGCCCAACTGATCCCCCCGGTGCTGGGCAGTATTTTGGCACTGAGCCTTGGCCCTTTCAGCTCCCAGCCCAAGGATGGCCCTGGACTGGTGGGTGAGTCCCAGGGGTTATTCTGTGTGTGTGAGAGGGGGAGGAGTTCCTGCTCTCCACTCCTCAGAGGGGCTGTGGAACCAGTGCTGGGGCATTCCCAAACCACACCAGGAGCATGGAAACACCCAAACAGTGGGTGTGGGTTTCACACCCCAGCTTTGGGTGTGCTGATCAGCTGTGCCCGAGTGACAAGACGTGTCCTGCTCCCTCGAGCAGTGACAGAACCTGCAGGGCCCCCCCTCTGCCCCAGCTTTTGCACCCTTTTTTAAGACATTTCTGGTACCAAACACAGGAGGCTGCAATACACATCCCTGGGCAACACGACTCCAGTAGCATCCTTGATGGAACATCTGTTACCTCAGATACTCAACCAGCAGGACTGCTTTTGTTCTCCCTCCTCAGTTGGTTTTTGTAATGCCGTTTCAGTCCATCTCCTCTTCGTTACCTCTCGAGTTTGGTGAGCGATTACTTTAACTTTCCTCTCTGTATTTGTCAGTGTTTTGGGCACAGGTTCTTGTACTACTGTCAAAAGGTACTTGCTGGTTTTCTGCAAGTGCTGAGAAACCAACCAACCCCCCCTCCCCGCCCTCAATAAAGTGATTGTTAAATATTGTACAAATACAAATGTATACTCTGCCCTATTCCCCCAACGGGAAAATAAAAAATGTGACTACTCTGACTTGCAAATGCCTCCTTTTGAAGTTACTTTCAGTAAGTGGGGCTGTTACTACGCAGGCAGCAGTTCTTGAGCCAAATAAGGGGGGAAAAGAATATAAAAAAGTTACAGGTCAAAAATGGTGGGAAGCAAAGGCAGAATCTGCCTCAGCTGCAGCATTTCTGAGGGAAACCTCTCCCCTTTCTGTCAGCATTCCCTGTTTATCCAGCAGAGCAGTGCACAGGGGAGGGAGAGGGGCTGTTCCCAGGGCACTGCCAGCTGCTGCCAGGGGAGAAGGGACCCCCCAAGGACCTGCACAGACACCCCAGCAATCCCCCCCTGTGCTCCAGAGCATCATCCCAACCCTCCTGGAGCTCTGGCAGCCTCGGGGCTGTGCCCACTGCCCTGGGGAGCCTGGGCAGTGCCCACCACCCTCTGGGGGAAGGACCTTTCCCTGAGATCCATCCCACCCCTCCCTGTCCCCACCCCAGCTGTGACACCCCTGGCTCACCCCAGAGTCCATAGCACTGCTCCTGCACCATTCCCAAGCTGTTCCCTGATCCCAGATACATCAGATACTTCACTTGGACATGCCACAGGGTGGGCTGTGCTTGGCACACAGCACCACTTCCAGCTGAAGCTTGTTGGGATTAAAAGTTTAATTAAGTAAATTTTGTTGTGATTAAGGATTTAATTGAGTAAATTTTCCATGTCAAGTCAAACCCCAGAAGGAGCAGTACAGGGGGAGGTTTAAACTGGTGTCTGTGCTGCAGAACCCCCAATGCCAGCGTGTCCTGAGCCAGGAGCCAGAGGGAGACACTCCAAAGGGCCTGGGTTTCTCCAGGGGGAGAGGTTGGCACCGAGCTGAGCTAAAACACCTGGAGTGTGTCACCCTTCTGGCCACTGGGAGGTAAGAGCAGCATGATTCTCCTTCAATATATCCCAGATGGAGCAGCCAGGCCCTTCCTGACCCCAAAGGCCCTGCTGGGGTCAGTGTGGCCCCTCCTGGAGCTGGCCCTGGGCTCCCCCAGCTCAGAGCCAGCTGAGGGAGGAGGCTGCCCACTGCTTGACATCCGTGGGGCAGTTGGGGTACACCTGCAGGGCATCCATGATCTGGGTGTTGTCCAGCAGCAGCTTCATGAGCAGATATTCCCGCTGCGTTCGCACAGACGGCCGTTCCAGGGGCTTCACCAGCTCCAGCTGCAGCAAGTGTTCAAATGCCTAAAAAATAAACAGGAATGGAAGATAAAGTCATTCCTGCAGGAGCCAGGCACTCCCCAAACCCTCAGCATGGAGCAGTCCAGCCCCAAAAACCCTTCTAGCAGTGCTGTGTTTGACCACTCACACGTGTGCTCTAGAAAATAAAACCAGCATCCAAATAATTCACAATTTAAAATAAATGCATTTCAGGCTCACCTTCATGACAACTGGCTTTTCAAAGTTGTACATGGAATGTGCTTTCCTCTGGATGAACTTCTGGAATTCTGTGTCAGTAACAGATAACAGAAAGGTCAGTGAGGGGGCAGGGACTGATGTGGTGCTTGTGAAGCTCAGACACTTCTCTCACCATTGTAAACCATCTGGAAGTTAAAGGGTTCTCCATCGTAGACATCATTTAAGTGTTTCATAGCTATGATGAGGCAGATTTCCAGGACAGACAAACCTGGATGGGGGGAAAGACAAGAGCCCTAAACATTCCCCTCAGGCATAACAGGAACACAAGCAGTTCACTCACTAAATTTATTCCTCTATTTTTATATGCTCTAGGCCTCACCCATTTGTGTTATGTATCTTCATTATGTAAAAAAATTCCAGCATTGGAGAGGCTTGATAAGAGAACATTTCTTTTCCAAGGATTTGGGGGAAGAACATTAAGGAACAGGCTGTTTCCATGAAAAAGGAAGGAATTTAAGTGTATACCTTGGCATTGTTCTATCCACAGATGAATGAACTCCAGTGAGCTGAGAGCAGACTCCACGGGCTCGAGCTATCCCTGTCTCTGACACTGGGAATTTCAGGGAGGGATCTGCCACTTTCCTTTCTCCTAAGAGGCATTTCTGGGGAAAAAGCTGAGCTTTACCATGTACAATGTTTGCCTTGGAGTCGGTCCTGTGCTGCTTGCTGGCCTCCTGGAGGTCTGCTGCAGTGAGCAGGGGGTGGTGCACAGTCACTGCACTCACAGCCAGCATCTGCAAACAGGGCAGGACACACTGCTCAGGGAACACATTTTCCCAAAAATCACCTCCCAGAAACATTAAAGGACAAACCTCCCCCATGCACACACTGCAAACCTCTCAAACAGCTGGTAGTTACAGCTGCCCTTGGCCAGGAAGCTTTTCCAGGCTTCACTTTCAGGCCTCCTCCCTCAGGGAGGGAGATAAACCCCCAATGAACCTGTTTGTAACCCTTGCCATGGATCAGCAACTGCTGCAGGAAGGACTTACAACTGGTTTACACCTACTTGTGTGCACAGGGACACTTCCCACCAGCCCAGGGTGCTCCAAGGGAACCCAGCCTGGCCTGGGACACTCCCAGGGATCCAGGGGCAGCCACAGCTTCCCTGGGAAATCCATCCCAGTCCCTGCCCACCCTCCCAGCCACCAATTCCTTCCCAATATCCCATCTAAAACTACTCTTTCTGTTCAAAGCCATTCCCTGTGTCCTGTCCCTCCATGCCTTGTCCCCAGTCCCTCTCCAGCTCTCCTGGAGCCCCTTTAGGCCCTGCAAGGGGCTCTCAGGTCTCCCTGGAGCCTTCCCTTCTCCAGTATGTCCAGGAACTCCTCATTCATCCCTGCTCCAATCTGTATTATATGCTTTCACTGGAACAATGCCTTCAGAGTGAAAAAGCCCCTTTCCAAAGGAAAAACAACGTGCTGGGAAGTTGAGCCCCAGCTCTGATGTGCTCACAGGGAGGCTGCTGGTGGCCATCAGCCCTTTTCCTGCCCTCCACTCAGGCCACAGGCACAGAATTGGGTTCCCCTGGCCCAGAAACAATCTGGAATCCAACCCCAAAAAGAGGGCTCTGCTCACACTCTTGTGTTTCAGAAGTAGAGCAGGAAGTGTGTGCTCCAGTTCCCAGCAGTGCTGGGAAGAGCTGTCAGCACTGGAGCCCAGAGCAGCCCACCACAGGGCAGCAGGTTCAGAGCTGAAGGCTGCCACAACAACACCCCACTGGCAGGTACAGGCAGTGGGCTTTTCACACCCACAGCAGCACAGGGATATTTTAGGGATGGTTGAATAAGTGTTGCCTCTCTCCTGGAACGAGTGTCGCTTGCATTTATATTAGTGGTGTTGAAAAACAGAGCTGAGGGAGGCAGGTTAAATGAAAGATGCTCCAAGAGAGCTCCAGCTCCTCTGTGGGGAGGGGAGGAAGTTCCCTGCCAGCACTGCCTCCTACTTTCTGAACAGGGAACTCTTCCCAGGGAGGCAGCAAACTCCTGATTCCCCACACAGTCCTCCCTCCTCTCCCCCCTAAGGTAACTGGGAAGAGTTGAGGTACCAATAAAAGTTCTGAAAGCGTCCTCAGGCCCTCGAGGCTGGAGAAAGTGGTCATTTGGAAGATCAGAATTAACTTCCAGCTCAGTATTTCTGTGGATTAGCTGCCTCCAGCACCTCCAGGTTTAAGATTAAGATCACATTTCCTGGACTAGTGTCACAGTAATGGATGAATTAGGGATTGCTCCCTGTATGAAACCAGCTCTGGAGAACAACGTGGTGCCTGATCATTCACATCATCAAATGACTCTATCTGACACTGGAAGTGATAAAAGGAAGCAAGAGCATTTCCTCCATGTGAGTAACAGGGTGCAGATTTAGCAGAAAGAAAAAGAAGGTTTGACATGGGAACAGATCTAGTGAAAGAGGAGGAATATTCATATGCAACAACTGTCTTAACAACAGAAAAAGTGGGTTCCAACATGAGCAGTTTTTAGGATTCACCAGGAGCAGAAAGGAAAAAACAGTTTGAAAGTATTCCCCCTCCATTTTCACTTTATAAATGGAAAGACTTAAGAGTTAAATACCAAAAGGCCACCCCATTTGAATGGAGCAGAACACCCTCCCCAGGTACCTGCTGCAGGAACTGGAACTGCCCAGTTCCCTTCCCTTACCTTACTGGTGAGGCCTGCAAGGAACCAGCAGTGTCCAGAGCCTGCTGAACAGTGGGATGGTTCAAGCAAAGCTCAGCAGTTGGCTTGGAAACCACCAGAGCTGATTATTGATTATTGGGAATCAATAAAGTATTTTATATATATATATCTCCAAATACACACCAAGAGGAAATGGAGCGAGCGCAGGTCTTTGGTGTAGTGGAAAAGGTTCTGCAGCACATCCTGCACAGTTTTGTTCTCTGAGAGTTGCTAAAAACAAAACAAAGTGGTATTTAAGTCATCTCAACAAATAGTTTTGTGCTCACCTGGAAAAATAACAGCTAACTAATTCTTTGAAAGAGCTCAGCTTATGCTTGGCAACAAAATTCTTCATGTCTAACCTCAACTTTCTGTGACAATTTTACCTCCAGACTTCAACAAGCAGAGATTCTCATCATAATTTAATCCATTCCACACCAAACTCAAACAGTGAAAGGAAATACCACTCTTAGGTAAAGGCTTTACACTTACAAACTAGTCTTACTTTAGAATTTTTACTAAAACCAAGTATAAAAAGCTTTAAATACCTGAACATTATCATTCCATTTTTGTACAAAAGCCTCATCAGGAAAATCAGCAGGAAGAGAAAGCTGCTCCTTAAATATCTTAATGTATTGTTTAAAATCAAAGGAATTCATCAAATAGATCTGCCTGTGAGAGAACCTTGATTTTACTCTCTTCTCCAAGAGCTCCAGGATATCCTTGATTAAAAAGAAAGGAAAAACAGCAATTAAAAAAGCAGGTTTATTTAGTGCATTCTTTGCTCCAGCGCAGACAAATCACCAAGGCAAAGGTTTCAATTATTATTCTCCCTGCCATGACCCAGCAATCTCCACCAGCAACACCAGTTTATTCAGAAAACAGTAGAGTTTTTATGAAATGTATGTTTCCATAGCACTACAAATTCATTATATGAATAATCTCTCCATGATTCTCTTTAATGCTGTTGTCAAAATCACAGGAAATTTAACAGGGATCCTAAACCCATTCTGAACATGCCACTACTATAGGAGAAGTGCCCTGTTGAGGTGTTTAAATCATTGTCCTGAGGACAAGGAATCTTCTTTAAGCACTCTGGGTTAATATAAATCTGTTCTCTCACCAACTGCTGACCAAGAGTGTGAAATGCCCAGGAGCTTCCCCAAAAGGTATAATATAATATAAAACAAAACAGTGTAATAGGAGACATGTCTCCTTAGAAAGGTAAACCTGCTCCTCCAGCAGTAAAACTGAAGGCTTGGCAGTTTTTTTGGTCATTTGAAGTTTGCTCTCAGCACAAATTCTTATTACATCCTTCCCAATTGCAAAGCCAGAAAAGCTGGGATTTAGAAAAGTCTCTTAAGGAATGAAATAACGTTCCAGGAGAGGAGAAAACATCCCAGCTGTGACAGAGGTCACTTCAGAACAGCTCAGAATGAGGATGCACTTTCTTACCTGCCTACATGTGAGGCCAATCACTGTCACTGGAGCCTGGGCTGACTGGGAGATATCAAAGAGGTTGTAGAGCAGGGTCTGGTTCTTGTGATGGACAAACAGGTCAAACTCATCCAGGACAAACAGGACGGGGCAGCTGCTGCTCCGATCCCCTGGGGAGCAGTTTGGAAGGTCAGCAGGGCAGCCTCAGCACCACAACTCCATCCCCACAGGTTTCCTTTCAGCCCTTAACTAAACCCCCTTTCATATGGCAAAAAGGAGAGCTGGGAAGGCTCTGAGGGGTTCTGGCCACAAGGGAGGACACACCATTTCCCAGCAGGGGTTATCAGTGCTTACCTTTCCTTAAGGCTTCCAGAAGGAACGTGAGGTTTTCAGCAAAACTGCCCTACAAAGACAAAGAACAAGTTTCAGAACACATTTGCAGTGTGATTCTCAGAATTGTTAAACTACAGCGAGTTCAGGCATGGAATGAAGGTCATCCCCTCCCCTAAAACCCTCCT
Organism: Campylorhamphus procurvoides; assembly: GCA_013396655.1. Taxonomy (NCBI): domain Eukaryota; kingdom Metazoa; phylum Chordata; class Aves; order Passeriformes; family Dendrocolaptidae; genus Campylorhamphus; species Campylorhamphus procurvoides. The sequence continues at coordinate 74,677 of WBMV01003638.1, read as the reverse complement.
TCCAAAAACTTACAGTGTCACTTCATGTGGTGCAATCACAAACTCCTCAGGACAAGAAAACTGCTGGTTAATTCTACATTCATCCACTTTTTTTGCAGTCTGAAATCCCCAGACTGCCTCAGACAGGCAAAAATTAGTGATCAGAAGAATGTCTGCAATAAGCTAAATTCACAAGTAGCTTCATCTTTCCCTAAATACCTGTTGGATCCTCATTTTCCAGCGCTCTCAGGTCTCAAAGTGCCACCTAATGAGTGCCACTGAGAAGGAGCAGGATGCAGGTTTGAATTTGCAGCTTTATTAAGGGAAGTTTCAAACATTCCTGACAGAAAACACTGAATTGCTGTGACCCTCCTGCTCCAGCTACCCAAATTCTGCAGCACAGAAGTTATGAGATGGGAAATAGCTATGATAGGGGCTTGTGATGTTGGATTAAAGGGGGCAGAAAAGCCAATTTACCCTCTGTGAGTTACAGAAAGGCATTCCTGCAAATCCTGAACTCTCCTTGAGTAACAGGCAGCAACCAGGGGTGGCTCAGAGCAGTGGCCCAAGTTACAGCCCACTCAAATAAATGACATTTAATCTGAAGCACTTTGGTCACTCTTTTAGTGACTGTCTTCAGTACTAATGGGAATGAGTTTATCTTTGGGAAAGGGTCAATAGAAATAAATATTTTAACAGAAATCCTAGGCAAAATGAGAGCTCTAGGAAGCCTGGATGGATTTCCCCATGAATAGAAAAGGTTGCATAAGGAACCTGATATACTAATGATGCTGCTTTTTGGTGGGTTAACTAGCTAATACTCTTTATCCTGAGATGTTCAAAACAATATTTCCAAATTACTCCACCCCTCTGTACAAAGTCTCTTTGGAATGCCTAAGTTTGTTCCATTTTGGGGCTTGTTGGGAGAGCCTTTCCTTTCTTCCTCCTCCTGTAAGGGACAGTTTGGTGGATTTTAAACAGTATCAGGGTGCATGAATGTTGCCCAGCTAGCAAGAGGTAAGGTCCAGCCCTTGTGTGGAACTTGTGGGCAACCACAATTCATTCAGGCTCCATCCCACACAGCCACTTCTCCAGGCCATGGGTTTTGAGGGAAGGGAGTGAAGATACTCACAAAAACTTTATCCCCAACCACATTTTCCAGTTGCAACTGCCTGGTGATCTCCTTCAGGGCCACTTTATCATTGGTCTGCAGGAGCCCTGAAAGGAAATGATTGCAATGAGGGACTGGCAGTTCTCCTTCACTCCCACTAGACACTCACCCTGAAGCTCCTCTCCCTTTTTTCCAGCCTTACAAAAATTAGACTAGGCAGGAATCTTCATATCTAATAAATTGCTTCATTTGGTCACTAAAAGCACAGAAGTTCTCTCCATATATAGAAATACAGAGAAATGCATTCTGGAGCTCACAGACAAAAATGCCAATAATTGAGGCCAGACTAAAGTGCCTCTCCCCAAATGTTTGTTCAGTGCATACAACACACAGAACTGGACACAACACAACATGGATCCAATGCTGCATTACTTGCCATTCAGGTGAACTTCCAAGAGGTTCTCCTTAACATGTTTCAGTTTCCTGAGATCTTTTAAGGCATGATTTAACAACTAGGAAAAAATAAAATACAGAATTGCATTATGAGAAGATTAATTGCCACTGGTTTATGAATACCACTCCATGGTATTTTGGTGGTTATCCTTCCTCTGAAGCATCTTGGGTAACAGAAAAAAGCAACAACACTGGTTTTGAAAGGCAAAATAACTGACCAACAAAGTGGCAAGTGACTGGTGTCAGCCGTATCATGGATGTGTTTAACAGCTATTAAATTATTTCTATTCAGCTTATTTAAAAGCCTGAAGGCCACTTGCTTTAGCACTTGGGAAGACTTCCAAAGTCATTTTACTAATTGTTCAATCTTGAATACTTCCTGCAGTAACAGCCAATCCATCTATCACATTATATATTCATGTAAACATAAAAGACTGGAGGGAGGAATGTTGAAGGATAAAGCTCTTCAGTTTGCTGCCATCCCTTCTCATACCTCAGACAAAAAAAGGGAGCCCCTTCAACATAAAAACCTACAACTTACAAACCACAACCACCAAACAATATTCCACCTCCTGGCAATTTAGGTAACAACATTCCTTGACAAATTTAAACTAGGATTAAGATACCTGACCATTCTTTATATACAAACAGCCACGTGGAAACCCACCCCTGTAAAAGGACTACTCTTTTTACAGCTTTTGGATGCCTTTTCAATCATTTTTACAGTGGGGGCCCAATAGAAATAGCAGGTTAATTAAAGAGTGATAAAAACGTGGCTTGAAGTGCAAAGACAAGTGTTAGGAACCCATTTCTCCATGTTGTTATTCAAATCAGCTCACAAGAAGCCCTGGAATGTTTTGAATTTCTATGTGAACCATTAGCAATTCTCTCTCTAAAAACAGGCAGAGATGAAAATGCAGCTCCAAAAGCTCCCAGGACTTCAGTGGTTTTGCACCTCATGCTTAATTGGCCCCGCTGAAGTTTATGAACTTTCTAATAGCTGGTCCTACCGTGGTCTTCCCTGCTCCTCGGGGTCCAATAATAAGGGCAGAGTTACTTTCTCCATGCAATGCAGTTCTTTTCAGCAGCTCCAGCAAATGCCTGGGTTGGAAACAGCAAGAGGTTGAAAACCTCAAAGCAGACAACACTCACTGAAACTCGGGAAAACTCAGAGAGAAAGAGGAAGCTTGATACATTTCAGCCTGCTCTCAGGGCATGCAAAATGTAATACAATCAAGTACAAAGGCCTGAGCCATCAGAGCTCTTCAAATATTTTAAAATATTAAAACACGAAGGAAGTTGAGAGTATCACTAATTCATAAAGTTCTGCAATTCCCCACCAGGAAAGGACAGACTTCAAGAGTTATTTCTTCCTTTAAGAAAGGGATTGCTTTCTGTGATACCACTGCAGCTCCCCAAAAAGGAAGACTGGCAAACATATAAAAGGAAAACCTTGACACCAGGAACAATTAATAACCTGGTGGAATATATTTATTTTGACAACCTTCCTAACACTGATTACATGTTAAATTTAGGCACTCCAAGCTTGTGAATGGTAACAGCAACACTGAACTTCATTCTCCATTGCCACCCAAAAGAAGGGGCAAAGCACAACTCAGAGTTATCTTCAGGCAGACTCATCACCCAGCACCACATTTAAAGGACTCATAAAAACCCCTGACATTTCCAAGTTATCATGGAATGATGGAGGATGTGGGTTTGTGCAATGTTTGAGAGCAAACTACAGCCAAGTTCTTTAGAGACCTCTTTGCTGTTTTCAGAATCTGTAAAATGTTTAGGGATGGGGGCAGTGTCACTGTCACAATAAGTCCCTTCTTCCTAACCCTGACCTCCACAGCTGGATGACCCCAAGAAGGTGGTTTGTTTTCAATATGAGTCTCTACTGCAAAAAACATGATGTTGACACACAAAGTTTAAGCTTTACTTTTAACACAGCTTACTAACAAACAGGAGAAGACACAAAGTGAAAATAAAGACTCACAGCAAGAGAATTCAACCTTTTGCTTGGCCAGGTCATTAAACAAAGCCTTAGAACATGCACTAGAAGTAACTTTTAGGCCAAAAAAACCAAGGAAGTGTTTCAGGAATTACAGATTTGAAACAAGGACAAGAACCCCAAAACTCACAGCCTGACAAAACCAGCAAGGAACAGTTGTATAAAACCTCTTCAAATCTGAGACAAAAAATTTTTAGAAGCACTGAGCATTTAAGCCTGTGTAATTTAGAAAGTTAAATTAAAAATTACTTGCATTTGAGCCTGTTCACTCACCTGTACTGCTGCTCAAGGCCAAACAGTTTCCCTGTGGCAGTGGAATGGTGACAGAATCTCTCACGTAAAATTTTGTGCACCTACAGAGATAACAAAGGACAGGGAGAATGTTTGGTGCTTCAAACATCAGAATATTCCAAGGGTGTAAATACTGCAATAATTGTGAAATATGCACGTTTGTGGTGTTACAAATATTCTGTAATACATAAATTCTGGTTGCCATCAAGGAAATATTACATAAAATTCAATTAAATCATGTCAATGTGTTGCCACAATTACATCAGCAGTTCATTTGTTAGTTAAAATTGTATCTTCAGTTCCCAAACAGCCAAACTTCAGCCTCTCAGCAGCTGCCCCTTCATTAGCAGCAATCCCAATTTTTAGGAATTTACAGCACTCTACACCACTACTTCCCCCATCCCTCACTTCAATCCAAAAATACCTGTGCACTCCACTCTTAGATAACATTTGAAATCCAGTTTCAATGCTCAGTGTCCATGAATGTAAAATCAAACTGCAAACTGTTAACAAAGTGATTTTCCTCTAAAATCCCACCTGAGCATTTCCAGTCTAAGGGAACATCCTATTGCCCCAAGACCTAAGGACATCATTGTTATCCACAGCTGTGTCACTGCTCTTCCATCTCCTCCTAACACTTGGATAATTCATAGTTTTGAGGGAATTATCACCATCAGCTCCTGTTGTTTTGGTTTAAAAGGAAACACATCTTTGTGGGGAGCAATCCTATATGGATTGGCTTGGAATGGTGTACTGGGCTTGTGTGGGGAGGGTTTGGTGGTGCGAAGGGGACTGGGAGACACTCATGGAGAATTCCATGATGTCCAGCAGATCCAATGACAACAGCTCTGGGATGGATCCACACAGGGGCAGTTCCAGAAGGACTGACCCCACTGGAGCAGTTCCCGAGGGACTGACCCCATGGGATAGACCCCACTGGAGCAGTTCCTGAGGGACTGACCCCATGGGATAGACCCCACTGGAGCAGTTCCTGAGGGACTGACCCCATGGAAGGGACCCACACTGGAGCAGTTCCCGAGGGACTGACCCCATGGGATAGACCCCACTGGAGCAGTTCCTGAGGGACTGAGCCCATGGGATGGACCCACAAAGGAGCAGTTCCTGAGGGACTGACCCCATGGGATGGGCCCACACTGGAGCAGTTCCCGAGGGACTGAGCCCATGGGATGGGCCCACATTGGAGCAGTTCCTGAGGGACTGAGCCCATGGGATGGGCCCACACTGGAGCAGTTCCCGAGGGACTGAGCCCATGGGATGGGCCCACACTGGAGCAGTTCCCGAGGGACTGAGCCCATGGGATGGGCCCACACTGGAGCAGTTCCCGAGGGACTGAGCCCATGGGATGGGCCCACACTGGAGCAGTTCCCGAGGGACTGAGCCCATGGGATGGGCCCACACTGGAGCAGTTCCCGAGGGACTGAGCCCATGGGATGGGCCCACACTGGAGCAGTTCCTGAGGGACTGAGCCCATGGGATGGGCCCACACTGGAGCAGTTCCTGAGGGACTGAGCCCATGGGATGGGCCCACACTGGAGCAGTTCCTGAGGGACTGAGCCCATGGGATGGGCCCACACTGGAGCAGTTCCTGAGGGACTGAGCCCATGGGATGGGCCCACACTGGAGCAGTTCCTGAGGGACTGAGCCCATGGGATGGGCCCACACTGGAGCAGTTCCTGAGGGACTGAGCCCATGGGATGGGCCCACATTGGAGCAGTTCCCGAGGGACTGAGCCCATGGGATGGGCCCACACTGGAGCAGTTCCTGAGGGACTGACCCCATGGAAGGGACCCACACTGGAGCAGTTCCCGAGGGACTGACCCCATGGGATAGACCACACTGGAGCAGTTCCTGAGGGACTGAGCCCATGGGATGGGCCCACATTGGAGCAGTTCCCGAGGGACTGAGCCCATGGGATGGGCCCACACTGGAGCAGTTCCTGAGGGACTGACCCCATGGGATGGGCCCACATTGGAGCAGTTCCTGAGGGACTGAGCCCATGGGATGGGCCCACACTGGAGCAGTTCCCGAGGGACTGACCCCGGGGGATGGGCCCACACTGGAGCAGTTCCTGAGGGACTGAGCCCATGGGATGGGCCCACACTGGAGCAGTTCCTGAGGGACTGAGCCCATGGGATGGGCCCACATTGGAGCAGGCTGATTATTCAGTTACTTTTTTTTCCCCTACTGAAGTCTCACTGATTTAACTTCCAGATCTATTGTGCTTAAATCAATAATCTGAACAGTCAACATTGTCTGTTCACAAGAGAAAAGGTTTCCCTCCTATAAATAGACTTTTACAGGTAAATGAAGGAAAGAGATTAAAATACAACAAATCACTGACCCAGGGGTAATTCCCTACAAGATGCATCACTGTTTTTAAACAGCCACTTTCAGAAAACAGGAGAATAAAGGTTAAGCAAACAAACAAAAAGAAAACTGATTTGGCAGCTGCTGTCTTGCTGCTAAAATGAGTCACCTGGATTCTGATTGGCCCTACAAACTGGAAGATAAAGAATCTAATTAGATAACAGATTTATGCCAATCTGTTGCCACAAATGGCTGCAAAGGCACAAGACCATCCTTTAATAATTTTATTAAGGATCCAGAAAGTAGATTATTATAGTAACACTTGAAGCAAACAATCAGGTGAGAAGCTGAAAGAAAAACAGAACAGATACAAAACCCATTTACAGCCCTAGAAATTACATCCAGTATCTTTTTAACTGGTCTAGTAAAAACCTATGGAATTATATGGGTAGCAGGGAATGGAAGAATTCCATAACTTGAAACCACAGCCCTTAATAAAGCTGGGACTGACCTGTGAAATGCACTCAGCACTTGCTTCGTAGCTCTCCTTCAGCTTACGCTTGCTCATTGCAGAAGGTCTCATCTTTAAAGAAGACAGAAAATGCAAAAGCTATACTAAATATTACTTTCCAAATAATTTGAGGGATTATGCTGACATGTTGGTCATTTTTAAAGACTTAAACTGTAATCAACATCTATTCTTAACTGATAACAATGTAGCAGTTCACCTTACTAGACCCAAAACACTGAGAGCATTTTAAATTCATTTTTGCTCAGGTCAATTTTAATTCACTTTAATTAACATTTAGGATGCTTTAAATAGTTTGAAAGAATGTCTTTGTGTCTCTGCAGCTGGAGCAAGCCACGAGCACATGGGAACACATTAAATCATGACAATGACTGGCCATCCTTGCTTACTCTGTGTGGTTCCTACCAATAACCACAGCATCTCTCTGGATTAGATGGGTCTGAAGGGCACTTGGAGGGGTCCTGAGGGGATGGGGAAGGTCAGGGGACATTTGGGGGGCTCTGGAGGAGGCTCTGAAGGGAACTTGAAGGAGTCCTGAGGCGATTTGAGAGCTCTGAATAGGTTTGGGTGGGCCCAGAGGGGCATTTGGGGGGATCTTGAAGGAATNATCTTGAAGGAATTGGGGGACCTTGGGGAGGGTCATGAACAGATTGGGAAGTTTGGAGTGGGCTCTGAGGAGGATTTGGGGGGTGCTGAGGGCATTAGGGGGGCGAGGGGGGAGCTTTGAGACAGATTTGGGGATTATGGAAGCTCTAAAGGGATTTGGGGGGGAAAGGTACTGACAAGAGAGGGGAGAGACTGAGAGAAGGTGCTGTGGGAATGGAAAGGGAACTCTAGGGAGATTTTTAGGGACTGAGAGGGTCTGTGGAGACCCCAATGAGAGAATGGGGGGGGCCTGAAGGGGATTTGGGGTCCATGAGGAGCTTTGGAGGGGGTGGTGAGGAGGGCTATGAGAGGAGGGCTTTTGGAGGGATGCTGAGAAGTCTGTCAGGACCCTGAGATGATCCATGAGGGAATGGGGGGCCTTAAAGGGCTGACAGAGATTTGTTTAGGGCTTGGGGTGGGGACCACAGACGGAGGGATTTTGGGAAGCTGGAAAGGTCTGTGAGGACCCTGATGAGGGAATAGCGGCCCATGAGGGGCTGGGGAGAGGGGGAAAGGCTATGGGAGGTTCTGAGGGGGGATTCTAGGGGCTGTGAGGATCCTTGAAGGAATGGGGAGCCTTAAAGGGCTGGCAGGGATTTATGAAGGGCTTGGGGATGGGGAGCTCTGATGGAGGGGTTTTGGGAGGCTCTGTGAGGACCCTGATGAGGGAATGGCGGCCCATGAGGGGCTGGGGAGAGGGGGGAAGGCTATGGGAGGTTCTGAGGGGGGATTTTAGGAG